>VYZV01022566.1:7600-37489 GCA_013401275.1 Pandion haliaetus | reverse complement strand
CTTCCATGTCCCAAACCCTGCCTGTATAAAGCAGTACCCTGCTGGTGTTGGTGAAAAACATCAGTGCCCATGGTCACAAGAGACACTTGGCAACATCTCCATTGTAAGCTCTGTTATGCAGGATGACGAGACAAAAGTAAAAACTCAGGGGAGGAAAAGCATTGGATTTATTTTAGTATCATGATGCTGGTATGGCTCTCTGTTTCTTGGAATTTATACACATTAGAAAATGTGATAAGTTTTTAGTTATCTTGTCTCAGTGACAGTGATTAATACTATTTTCATCCCAAAATATTAGATCTGCTAACAAGCCTGAATTTTCCCCTTTCCACGTTACTGTTCTTCCAATCCCTGGAGAGGACTGATGTGAGAGGAAACCGAAGTTGAGGGGGACTGGTCTCAAGGACCACACCACCACCATATGTGACTGCATTAACCCAACCAAGTTCCTTATTGTGGCATCATTTTACATCTGCTAAGTGGGGGACATCTGTGTAAGATTTTTGTATGGATGATAGAAAGGTGTTTCTTATTTCAAAGAATGTACTACCTAATGAGCTGTGCATGGGGTAGTATCAAACTATATACAAAGACTACTAGGACTACACTGCTTGGAGACTGAAGTATTTTATAGCTTTTAGAGGAATATATGTAAATGCTGTGTTTATTTCAGAAGGACTCTGCTGGATTTCATTTCTTGGGCAGAGAGGTGATTACTTTCTAATCATTAATCAAACAAAAGGTGATGCAACAGCAATACATCATCTGCATACCTAGTGCTTGCCCCTACTAATTTATGTGTTGGAATGCAGTCTCTGCTGGTCTATTCCTTAGTGTTAAAGCTGAGGGAAGCTGCAGTTCAGCAGTGGGTTTTAGCTCAAAGCAGAGTATTCATCAGAAGTAGAAGGTTTGTTTTCCAAAATTGGAAAAAAACATATTTTTTTTTAAGTTCAAGCTCAGAGCTGTATGGTATTTAGCTGACTACCTTCTTTTGGGGGTTTGAGGTAAACTGAGGTACCTAAATATCTTTGTGGGCTGTCTTAAACACCCACTGGAGAGGAAGAATAAACATAGTGTGTATTACTGCTCTGTCTTTGAGTCTTTGAGCAGTCAGAAGTCTGGCAGCTAAATTGCTATTAAAGCTGAATGCTGCTAAGGGTTAGGCTGGTGCTGGAATCAGTGATTCTCAACTGCTTGGTGGGATATCAAGAAAGGGAAACTAGCTGTTACTAAATGAAATTATTTCCCTCCAATTTCTCCCTTGTGGCAGGAAGAAACTTACAGGAACAAGGGAATTTGGGATTCCTTTGCCTCTGAAGCAGAGAGAATTTCTGGGATATAGGTTGAGCGAACCAATCAATAAGTAAAGTGATTGAAGATGAAATTGAATGCTTGTCGCCTTTGCTCATCAGAAAATGGGCACGTTCTGTGGCTCAGTTTGCCTGCTGCTGACACAGTTATTGCTGTCTACCAGCAAGTCAGTAGTGTTGGATAGTATTAATATGTTGACAGGGTAATATACATATCCATCTCCTCACAGTCACACTCAGATGCATGCCTCTTAAGTACAGCCTACTGTTTTATCACTGTTTTGCCTGTAGGTCTTAGTGAGCAGTCTTAAGGTGCTGAGGTCAGAATTAGCAGTCTGTGTTGGAGGCTGTGTCCTCAGCAGAGATTTTCTCATTAACTGATGATGAACTTATGTTTCCTAGTAGGTTTCTACATGCTAGTGTGGACTCTCCATACATGATTTTATTATGTGTGTATCCCCAAAGGATGTATGTGTGTTGTTTACCAGTAAGTGTGTAAAACTATGCTGCCAATTTCACGCAAAAATATTGACTTTAGATACATCTTCTGAGACTGAAGAGGCGACACTGGAAATGTTTAATAATTACTCATGGAAGGCCAGTATCTGAACATGTTGGAAATTAATTTGGTGGAATGTGTATGTGATTAGTCTGGATGCTGATGCTATCTTGATGACTATTTTCCTTCACTCTTACNAGGACATATATATAATTGCAGGGAAATAAAACATCTGTGCAATGTATATTGTATATCTGTATCTGTCCTTAATTGTTACAGTTTTTCCCTTTGGATTTTCAGAACTGGAGAATGTGGAGTGTTATTGAATCTTTATTGCTTCTAAGATCCTGGACTGATATTTGGAAATAGTGGGCTATATAACATCACTGATCTGATTTTGCTTTCTGTGCACTGCAGCTTTAAATTTCTAAAAAGTCAAGGCAGCATCTTAAAATAAGAAGCGGGTGCAGACTCCACTTCCTGGAGCCTTTGCTTTTGTTCGTTCTTGGTTTTAGTCTAAAATAAGTAATTCAGAATAAAAGGCTATTTTTGTTCTTTGTGGGTGGAAAAAACTTACCTCCCTCAGTTATCATATTGTGCACATCACTGTGATATATGTACACCCAGTGTTAGCATCTGGGAGATACCAGATAAAGCTTCCAGTTACTTTGATCTACTAGTCATGTGTTAAAAGTAGGAATAAAAGTTCCTCTTTAAAATATGGAGATTTTGAGGTATTTGCAGCTTTGTGCTTTCTATCCCTCAGCATTTTGTAAATGTAGGAAACTAATATGAAGCGATCGCTTGAACGACTGCATGAAGAAGGCCGCCCTTACTGTAGAATGGAGTTTTTATAATGCAAGGACATGAAACACAAGGGCTTAGGAGAAGGTGTGCTGTGGTCAGCTGAGGGGGCAAGTGGAAATTTCTAGAATCCACAGAGGAGACACTTAAATTACAGGAATAGAAAATAGAGCTTATGAGGTCCTTTCCCCAAGGCAGGATTCTTAAACTATTTTTGACAGATGACTGTTTAGCCTGTTGAGAAATTCAAATGATGGACACTGCACAACTTCCCAAGGCAATCTATTCCAGTGCTCAACTGTCCTAACCATTATTCACATTTAATCTGTGGAGGACACAAAGGCTGACATAGCTTCCATACTAAAAGGAAGGGACTTTTAGAAAATAAAGGATCTCTAGTTTCAGTGGGCTAGTTCTCCTGTGATGTGAAAGATGGTTCCTTCCTAGCACACAGTGCTTTGTGGCATAGGTTGGGTGCCTGGAAGAAAGCAGCTGCTAAATCACTGTTTTCAGAGGTGTTTGTGAGCCTGAGGACTCAGGAACTCACCCCTCCTCGTGGTGTGAGACCAGAGCATGGGCGCCAACTTACTCCTTGTTCTCCCAGAAATTTTTTATAGCTAGAACTTACTAATTTTGTCCATTTTCCTGGGATTTCTGGACATGTGCAGGACGTGCAGTAAATAAACATGAGACACCTACAGGAGGGTGGGACAACAGCATGTGAAGAGCAACTGCAGACATATTTAGCACTCACCTGTGATGTACGTAGGGAGGGAAGGGAGAAAAAGCGAGGAAGGAATAGAAAAATGTGCTAGAAGGGTTGAGGGATATTTAAAAACATTCACATAAGGAAGAGAGGCAAAGATGCATAGAAAGGGATTTAGAGTACTGGTAACTGTATGTTGTCAAAGTAGAAATGCGGAAGCTCAGTACAACTTGTGTTTGTGTCAGTTCCCCCCTGCAGAAGTGCTGCTGTGTGAACTGGAAGTGCTGATGTGGTAAGCTGTCACGCAGGGCATGTTTCAACCATGAGTTATAATTCATGTTACATTTGTGTAGGATTCTCGAAAAGTGGTCCAACATGGTTTGTCTGGACCAGCAGCTGATAGCTTGTTCTGCAGGGCAGGAACTGTCTCTTACTTTATGCCATACCTTATACATGCTCTGTGCTGCCACTGAACAAACTGTAAGACAAATGACATGGGTTTTTTTTCTAGTGAAATGTGTTCTGAGAGGAAAATCTGCAGGTCTAGGAAGGTGTGCTGTTAGGGGTTGCACTGTCACAATCATAGCTGAGGGGTGGTCAGAGCTGTTGACACAGCTTGCGTGAAAAAAGCACCAGCCACATCACCTTGCTCTCATGATAGTTGGATGTCTCAAAGATCAGTTAAGTGTCTTTGGTGGACAATGGTCATCTGGATTTATTCAGATTCTGGGCTAGAGTGAATACCTGGTCTTGTGCTGTTTAGCATGCCGTTACTGGAAATTTGGAATCTGAAGCAGACGAAGCCACCTGAGACCCTGGCTGTGTGCACTATAACTGTTGTGCCTAGTGTATGTCCTGAAACATCCTTTCTTAGATGGCCCGAGAGCTCTCCCTAGCCAGTACCTTTGTTTCTCTTTGTTGTGGTTTAACCCCAGCCAGCAGCTAAGCACCATGCAGCTGTTTGCTCGCTCTCCCCCCGCCCTGCAGTGGGATGGGGGAGAGAATTGGGAGGGGGGGGAAGTAGAACTTGTGGGTAGAGATAAGAACAGTTTAATAGGACAGAAAGGAAGAAAATAATAGTGACAATAATAACAATAATAAAATGACAATAAAAAAAGAATTGGAATATACAAGTGATGCACAGTGCAATTGCTCACCAATCGCCAAATGATACCCAGTTAGTTCCAGAGCAGCCATCTGCACCCCCATGCCAACTGCCCCCAATTTATATACTGGGCATGACGTCACATGGTATGGAATATCCCTTTGGCCAGTTTGGGTCAGCTGTCCTGGCTGTGTCCCTCCCAACTTCTTGTGCCCCTCCAGCCTTCTTGCTGGCTGGGCATGAGAAGCTTAAAAAATCCTTGACTTGGTATAAACACTACTTAGCAACAACTGAAAACCTCTGCATCTCCTAAGTGCTATGGCTTGCACCCCAGGGGTGGTTTGGACACCCCATCTTCACCCCCACCCCCCAATTTCAGGCTCCCCTCTGTCAGGAACAGGAATATTCCCTTTCTCCAGCCACCAGTATACTAAATGCAAAACACAGCACTATACCAGCTACTAGAATCTATCCCAGCCAAAACCAGGACACTCTTGTTGGAGGAATAGCATATGTGGACATTCATACCTTCTGCCCCTCTTGCAGCTCATGGAAGGTAGATACTGAATCAGGAGTAGCTCAGAGCTGTGCGACAGCATGCTCTCTGACAGGTAGCTGGTTTTGCTAATGGTTTCCTGGCATCTTGGACTAGCAAGCCATTCTCAGCCCTCAAAACTTTATTGTCAAATTTTAACTGATGACTGTTAAATTTTACTGTTGCATTTGGTTTGGATCAGCTGCAAATTAAATCTGACTTCCTCAACCGGTCTTTACAATGCCATCTGCTGGAAGGGATCTGAGAGTACTACCTTAGCCAACCTCTGCATCAGGTAGCTTTCCCTGAGCTCTTCTTGCTCTCTTTGTGGCTGAAGCAGATAAGATCTTCCCTCAGCTCCCATCCTGTCAGGTATTTCAGTGCATCAGTAATTTTTTAATTAAAACGGCAAAGTGGAGTAAATCTAATGGGTATCTCTAGGTTATACAAATACCTTAGACCTGAGCACATTTTTAGGTACAAAAGGGTTAACTGCACATGGTTTCATACTTGCATGGAAAAAGAATGACACCTTTTTCTTTATCAGCTATTTTGGTGCTGTCTTTTTTAATCATTTCAGGCTTTGAACTCCTGCTCTGAAAGAGAGTCTCTGTCTCTTCATCTTCAGTGGCTGCCAGGTCTGGAGGCCTAATCAATGCAGGTTATTGATAGCAAATCAATTAATGCAGACAAAAGATCAAAATTAAGGAGCTTTCACTAAATTAATAAGTGATTCCAAGTCTTTTAACAGAGTGCCTCAGATAAGGGTAGCTCAGTCTTCTGGGACACCAGCCTCGAGTCCTGTGTTTCCAAAGACAATCAGCTGCAGAGAGTGAGCTCTGCTCTTATGGGTTTTTTTCCCCATTTAAATAACCTGTTTTGTTCAATAGGAAGTGCTTAAAATCTGAGTCTAGAAAGGCTGCCAGGAAGCAGGTCCTAACTGAAAAGAGCAGATTTGTCTGAATAAGGATGTCACGGTCTTGGTCAGCTGATTCAGGGAGGACCAGTTACTTCAAAAGCCAGAGTTATATAACAGACTAGCCAACACCAGAGTTAAGGTTCCCTTCGATAGCAGATATATCTGAGGTTGGACTAGAGATGTTCTTGGAAGCAACTAGATGCAGGAGAGCCTAGAATAGTTTGGAGCTCCTGACAGACCCAGCCCTTCTGCCCTGTGGTGTGCCCACCTGGGAGAAGGTGGGCCAAGTTCAATCCAGACTCCTTGCAGTTGGCTTCCCTGCCCTGTTCCCTGCCAGGAAGGGTCAGACAAGATGCCTGACACTCCTAGTACAGCCAGCATCCCAACCTCATGGCCCTCAGCCCTAGGGCATGGGGTAGAGACCTAAAGTGTAGGAGCTCCCTACCAGTTACTGCAGCTTTTCTACCTTCTCTCCTGCTTTGACCAAGGGAAACCCATGAACAGTGCCATGCAGGAAGAAGAGAGCATCTCTGGCAGTTGCTGCATGTAGTGCTGCCTGCTATCTCCTCCTATATTCCTGCTTAATAAGAAGGGCCTATCTCTGAAATGCCAAAACCTTTCCTGCTGTGACAGTAATTAACAGGGATGGAGATGGAGATGGGAAGTAGATTACAGGAGGACAAATACAGCGTGTAGCTTGCTGAAGATGAAGAGTGGCTCAGGTCACTCTGAGTCTTCCTTGCAGTGCAGTGGA
Source organism: Pandion haliaetus (assembly GCA_013401275.1). Lineage (NCBI taxonomy): Eukaryota > Metazoa > Chordata > Aves > Accipitriformes > Pandionidae > Pandion > Pandion haliaetus. Next base: position 30,857 of record VYZV01022566.1, on the reverse strand, counting down.
GACACTGTCTCCCTGTTTGGGCCTAACTGGGTCATGTCAGGTCTGTGTGCCACCAGTGCTTGGTGCAGTCCACGTGGGGCTGGATGCTGTCCCTGGGTACTGTGCAGGCTAGCACAGTGCTCTGTGGGCTGAGCAGCAGAGGTGAGAGCAGTCTGCTGGCACTTGCCAAGGGACCAGGAGAAGGGGTCCAGTGGCCTGGCCTTGTTTATGCACTTGATCCCATGATGCCGGGGCAAATTCTGAATTAAATTCCTGTGGGTTTTGGTTGTAAGCCTAACTGAAAGCCATTGTGTGTTACAGTATATATTTTTTTTTTTATATGCTGTGTGAAAGATCCCTCATGATCAAAATGGCTGCAGCTTCCAAAACTTCTGACTAGAAGCTTATGACAGAGGTGCTAATATTTAGATGAATATATGGAGATTTACAAATGTAGCCCTTGTCATTGCTGGTAGCAGAATTGTACCTGAATTCCAAGCTTTTGGGGTCAAATTTCATGTAATCAAAGGATCATCTTCTTTCTGCTACACTGTCTACTGATCTCTGGCCTGGCTGTCTGTTGCTGGCACTGAAATCTAGTCTGTTATCTTCATCTGCCTGCCTCTGGACTTAAAACAGCAACACAGCTGATGTTTGTTGATCTAATCCACTGGTGATGATCTGCTCCTGCCAGAGTTAGAGCTGGACATATGGCATGGAGGCCAATGGATGTTATAGTCAGCATTGCAGCCCAAAGCTTGGGTCCCATCTGAGGGAAGGACTAGGTTAACTTATCACCCCAAATCGGATGGATGAGTTGTAATACTGTGAAAAGTGGCTCTCTGAGGGTTCAGTGCTGCTGTTCTTTGTTTCCGTGCCTGTTGGGAGTGACTGTTATTGCTATACTGCATCTTGCTTACTTCAGGCAGGGTTTGTAGCCCTTAGATGTGCTATGCTTTGCCTTTCTTTCACCACTTTCAGTTTCCTCCTACAAACGCCTGCACTGACTGCAGTTCTCTGCAGCCGCATGTCTCAGTAACTGCTTAACCTAGAAATTCATTGCTAAAAAGATCTGACATCATAACACCCTGGAAAAGACTCCTCTCTCCCCCTTCCCCCTCCCTGGTCTTTCTCTTTTCTTTTCCCAGGATATATGAAAAGCTGTAACTACCAAATCAAAATCTATTTGATTTTTGTACTCCCTTGATAACTGGGCAGCTGATCTCTATCACCTGGCGAAGGCTTATCTACTGCCTCCAGCCTCCCTGCTGCAGCAATTGGTTCCTGCGGGGACAGCACTGGGTTATAAAGTGAGACTGATATCATGGTCAGGGCCTTTTGCTTTCTAACTGTGACCATTGTTGGTGACATGTTCCTGAGCTAGTGGCTTGGTTTTCTGGGAGGACTAGAAGGAAGAATTGGGCCCCTGAGATTTAGAGGTTCAAAGATATATTTTTAATCCCCCCCTTTTTTTTTTTTCTTTAAGTTGTGAAGTGATGTCAGGGAATATTCAGGGTCAACAGTATAGGCTAGAGCCAAGGTGGTGGGTTGGTGGTTTTGCTCTAGCTCTTAAATTTCCCAAGTGAAATCTTGTCCTTGTTAGGCAGGAACTGACCCACATGGTGTTGTTCATTTCAGCCTGTTCTGAAAACAGTTCCAGCAGAAGAAAAAATGACAGCTGCAGTACTTAGTATATTACTTGCTAATTTTTAACTGTAATTGTAATTTTTCTGTAACTTTTGAATGAGTTTACCAGGGTGCTGAAGAGGCTGTAGATCCATATCTGCACAGCTGGGTGTAGGTAGCTCAGTCCCAGCTACATAACACTAGGGTGTGGGAATAAGAGTGTTCCCACCCCATCCCTTCTGGCTCAATCATGTCCTAGCTGTAGTGATTCATCTATCTGGAGTCACTGGTAAAGGCTGCACTCATGTTAGCACCTTATAATAACCAAGATGGGAGGTGAGGAAGCAGGGACTGTCAGACACAACTGTGCTGATAGAATTTACCTTGTTCAGCCATCATGTGTAATTACATTTGTTACTCTAATTGGGCACTAGCTTGGGGTGAGAGGGAATAGAGTTAAACCAAATTGCCTTTCTTCCCTGGAACTGAGCCGTCTGGGCAGCATATGCAGCTTTTTTGGCAGTTTGGTTCAAGATTAGTTGGCAGTATAGATAAAACTGCATTTTGCTGTCCCAAGGAGAAGGGTAATGCAGAGTAGTTTTTGCAATGGGTGATGTAAGAAAAAAGCTGAGCTAGGTGAAGTGAGGCAGCTGATAAGACTCAGCCAAGTGACAGAGATCAGCTGCAAGAAGTATGAAAATAAAAAATTAGTAATTATAGCAGCTTCTGGGAAAGGCCTTCCCTCCTCATGCTCATTCCCAGCAGAACTCATTGGCCTATATATCCTGTCCTTGCTTTAGTAGCAGCCACTTGGCTTGTATAGGGCTAGGAATACAGAGGGTCCACAGCCATTCTGCCGTCCTACCCATCAGCTCTCCTGTACAGCTGCTGCTTTGCTGAAGTGTAAAGCCACCCTCCTACTCTTTTTATTCTGCAATGCTGTTTTTAAAACTAGCACAGCCAAGCTGGCAATGTGTTTAAGTGTGGTTCTGCTTACAGAGGAAGGCGAGGTGGAGACTTAACTCCTCACTTTTCAGTTTCTCCTTCTCTTCTGTTATTGTGGCGATACTCTCGCCCATCACTAACAATACCTCCTGGCACAGCAATAGCCGGGCACTGGCAAGCTTCCTCAATTTAGTGGCATGTATATTGTCTGATTCCTCTTCTTGCTAGGTTGGTCTGCCATGTACACACAAGCAGATCTGTTCAGTTCACAAGTTGGCTCATTTCAAAACTATCTTACATGTGTCTAATAACTAATACAAATGAAATGGTGTAGGGGTTAGCATGTTGAGTATTCTCAGACTGGCTGCTTGCTGTATCAGGGTGTTCTCCCTGATGTGAACTTACACAGCTGAGTTATAAACCCTTCAGCCAGGCTGATAAATATTATTTTGGCATTGCTTCTAAGCACTCGCATTGACCACTGAGATAAACGTAGGATTTTTTGCTTTCAATGGGCAAAACTGTTCCAGTTGGTGGTCTTTGTGTCTGCAACAGCCTAGAGCAGGCCAAAGTCCTAATGTACTGAAGGACTCCATAGCTTGGCTCTGATGTTGATGCTCAGACATCCAACAGCATCAGCTGGATGGGTCTGAAACATTGCCTGCTACTGAGTTGGTTACAGGCCATCTTCTCTGCACCTAGGTCTTGGACAAGGAGGCATTGTGGTAATGTTTTGATAAACCCTGGCAGTTTTATGGTTTTAAACAAATTCAGGAATAGCTGTTTGCAACAGAGCTGTAGTCAGAATAAAACAACTTCATGCATAGGTAGTACTTCTCTATAGTCTAGACACATTATTTTATACTAAGACTGTATAATTGCAAGTGGTCAAGATACCAAAGCTCAACTCGGGCAGCAAATGACTGTGTGCACTGTTATCCTCACTGGGCAGTGAAGTGCCTTTGTTTAAACTACCACAATGAAGAGCTACTACCTTCCCAGTGATTTAAACCAAAATGTTCTGTTCTGCATTAGATTTGAATTAAAAGTGTATGTATAATATGTTGCCACAGCCCAGCAGACACAGAGTAATTTGCTAAGCCAAGGAAACTTCAGTTTGCAATCACATGGCCATGCTGTGCTTCTCTGGTTGAATTAAAGTGACTTTATCACAGCTGCATAAACACTTGAGTTTTAAAAAGGCTTTTAAAATGTGTGTGCTTGTATTTGTCTGCATGTATCAGACCCCAACACCCAAATGCAGGAAATGGATGTGCAGACACATTGGCTTTGCATCCATAAAACATTCCAATGTCATGTGTGTACCAGGAGGGTGCCTCGGATATGTGCTCTTTACCAATGGATTTCTGCAGCAGAAGTAGGATTGTAGGCCAGGAATTCCTGGCATTCATTCCTGTCTGATATTGCTGATTGGCAGAGTGTTATGGTAGTGACAATGAGAATCTTTTTTTCCTGTAAGAAATATTATGTACGTACCTGTTTCATACTGTCACCCAATGCCTTCCAGGTCCAGTGTAGAGACCACTCAAAATCCAGAAAGCACTGTGTGCTATTACAGTTTTGCAGGGCTTATAAGGGGCAGAGCCTTCTGTGTTACAACTGTGATGAGCTTTCCCTTTGTTGCACTTTTTCACTTCACAACTGGCACAGATGTCCTTGGGTTCATCATCCAAAAGCTTGCAGAGAGCTCAGACAGCCTTATAGCCCTGACTGCAATGAAAGGTCTGAAGTTCCACCCGTGTTTGGAAGTGAACGTGCATAGTTCAGCTACCAGAAGCGAGTCATTGCTGGCTGGTTGTTTTCACATCCGAAATGGTAATGGTAAACTCTCCTGAGACTCTGTTCTGCAAGTGTTCCCTGGTAGACAAAGGGTCAGCTGGGGGTAGAAGTGCCAGACATCTCATGGAATGGCCTGTTTCTGCAAAATGCAGTTAGACTCCAAATATGGAGAACCAGAAATCATTGCACTATTCTGCTCCTGGAGAGAGAAAACAAGGTCTAACAAGTGTGTTACAGAACTCGGATGCATCCCACTATCATTTTCCTTCTGTTGTGGATACCCCAAACAGTGTTGCCTTCCCATTAAGGCAATGAACTGAAGTCTGTAAAAGGCAGTAAAATGATTTCGGGATTGTTGGAATTTCCATAGTGTGGCAGCAAGCCGTTGTATAGCAGTTGACAGAAGTAAAACCATTTGTCCTTACAGTTTGGCAGCATATACTGTCTCCAACCAAAATGCAAACTCTCATTGAATAGATGTGAGGGGAAGATGGCACAGAGACAGCGGCAGAACTAAGAGGAGACAGACCTTGCTGGGCCACTGCCTGTTAGAGCCCTGCCCACTGGAAGGTAGAGTCTTGGCAATGACTGTTTAGTATGCAGCTGGGCATTATTTTGTATCTAGTGTAATTTGAAAGCCGTCAGGATCTAAAAAGCTCTCAAGAGCAATGATACTGAGCAACTGGCACTGCTGCCAACATTGATAGAAGCACAGATTTGAGCTGGCACCAAGAACAGAAAACCATGCTTTAAAAAAATATGTTTGACATCAGAAAACAAAGAGTTTGCCACCATTGTCCTACTGGGTCAGGTAGGAACTCATCAGGAAAAGCTGAACAAAAGTGACTGTTACAGTCGAGCTGCTGGACACCAGTGCTGTCTGTAATGGAAGCAGTTCTGATTTTTGCTTGTTTAGCACTTCTCAATTTTCTTGCAGGAAAATAAAATAAACAAAATCCCTTCCCTACCCCCTGCAGTGAGTGATTCCACATACGTCTGTTAAAAAAACAGTGCAGCAAGGGATTGGGATCAGCTTGCACAGGGTTTCTGTTTCTTAGGCCATGCAGAGTGTTGCTGAAATCCTCAGCACTGAAAGCTCTTTGACTTCATTCGCTAGAAGAGAGTGTGGTGGGGGACAGTCTTCTCTGCTCACTGTCAACAACGGGAGGGGAGGGAACTGTTTGCAGGTGAGTGGAAGATGGTACCAGTGCAATTCAAAAAAACAATAAAAGCAGGGACAGAATCACTCCCCTCCATGAGTATTTCATAGTGCCTGAGGTGAGCAAGAACACAGGTACTCTTACAGCTTTGAGACACAAGGAACTCCCCATTATAAATCCTGCTTTTCTGTACACTAATGCTTTCAAAAATACCACTTTCTATCTCTTCCCACTCCTTGCAGAAACAGCGTCCTTTTAGTCCTTGTAGAATACACACACACATTTCTTTTTGCAAAATGCACTCTCTCTCCTTCCCCTTACTAAATTGAAATTCAAAATTTCAGCCTGACTTCCCAGAAAAGGTGGCAATGCTCAGTGTAAGGCGGTTTATTGCATCTGATGGCTTATTATCGTCACTCCACTTTTCTCCTTTTATCTCAAAGCAGTTGTTAAAGGAACCAGTGCACCCTCACCATCGCTGGTTAGCAAGAAAACTCAAATATCTGTTTAGCAGCACAGGCTTTGCTAAGACTGCCATTTTAGGGCTGCATTTATAAGAACTGGCCATGTCATTGTTTTTTTGTATGGACTGGAATGATATTTATGTTCAGTATGGCGTGAACAGAGGCAAAAACTGTGTAGTATGTGTATTCAGAACAGCTCTGCAGGGACATCCAGGTGAAGAAGAAAAGACCGGGATGGAAATGAAAGACCGTAAGTGTAGACTGATTCAGTTGTGGGTATAGACTCCACTCCTGAGAGAGAAAGAGAAGGGGGAGCTAAACCCTGGGAGAAGTGAAACTCTGTTTCTGATCTGGATGAAAACATCCAGAACACTACTGTTTTCTTTTCATGCTGTACATGTGCTCTTTCCTGCTACCTCCAGTAGGATGAAATACTCAGAGGGTTTCCTAGATAGAAGCTTATTCTCTATGTGTATGTGTATAAATGTAATATCTTCCTTCCAGCCTTTAAGAAATGAAAAAAGAAGTTACTCTTTTGGTAACAATGATTGATTCCAGAGTGCATGAATGAAGCTCAGTAGACCCTGGTGAAGTATAACCTTGCCCTCTGCAGGGAGGGAGAGCTGAGTAACAAAGGTGAGGTGACTTGACTAAGGCAATGTGAGACAGAATTAGGAACAGGAATCAGGAATTTTGTACTTCAGTCTTTGGCTTTGTGACAAGATTCCCCGTCTGTCATCAACAGACTGGAAACATATGAGTCGTGGCTTTGTCTTTAGGAAGAAGAGATTAAATCCAAGTGGGTTATTTCAGTTTGGTCTGAAAGGCTCAGTGGCAGGTGCGAACTTTCTGCTTCCTGTCATCCAGCTCTTAATTGCAGTTTCTTTGCTGTTTGGTGTAGCATTCTGAATTGCAATGAAGTTATGCTACAGCAAGACCATACAAACATTGCTCTGCTGTGGTCTAGTACCAAATTCTTCTTTCAGGATGGGTCCATCACAGTGTGAACTGCTAAGTGTGACCAAGTGTCAGGGCTTAACTGCAAGTGCTTGGGAACTTGGTATAGCTAGAGGTGTGATATGACCTGACACTTGCTGCATGCAAAATAGGTGACTTCAGGTGTGTGTGGCTATTGTGCTGTTCTCCTGACACCTGTACAATGTTGTGAGCTTTTTTTAAGGAGACAGGAGGTCCCCCCCCAGGGTGAAGAGAAGGATTGAAATGTGGGTTAAGGTTTGCAGTGCAGCCTATCTTGCTGACTCAGTTCCTCTCTGATGGAGGAGGTTAACAAGGAAGAGCGGAAAGCAGGTATATTTCACTTATGATATGGGGACTTTTGGAAAAAGAAGTAGGGGAGAAGAAAACAAGCTGTTCTTAGAATATTCTGCTACAAGGTCTGTGTAGTTACCACCACTGCCTGAATGTGAGCAGTCACTCTGGAGATGTTTGCTGCCTTGTGCTCTCCAAGAAAACAGGAATGATCCAAAGAACAGTAGTCACTATGCCCAGGAAATGCTTGAGTTGCAAATGCTGCACAATGAAAAAGTTTTTTCTGTTCCTCACTTGCTCTGTGTTGTTCAGTGGGACAGCTTTTCTGGTGGGCAGAAGGTGGAACATTGGCTCCTTGCTAATACTGACAACAAGGTGTCTTGGAGCACAGGGCTGTTAAAGCTAGGTGCCCCACTGTCTGTCTGTATTTGCTGGCTGCTCAGGATCCCTCTGTGTTTCTGATCTGGAGTACCATAGTGAGGCTATGAGATTTTAGCAGCAAGGGAGCTTGTTTTAAGAGAAATGGAGGTACCATAATCAGCAACAAGAGTCCTGATTCCTTGCCCTGCTCCAGTGGAAGCTGGTGAAATTTGCTGTGGCTTCAGGAGAGCTTTGGGACTGGCTGGCCTCAAGGGTCTGCTAGGATGTTGCTGTAGCCTTAGGCATGTGGCTACAAAGCAAGGAGAGAAAAGCTGTGACAGAATGGGTGAGAGGAAAGGGGCAGGAACAGAGATTGAATCCAGCTCCATATACTACAGGGGAAAATTAACATTTCTTTTAAGCCAGCGAGATGGCAGAGCCTGGCTGCACAGAGATAAGTATGTACAGCAGCTGCCCAGTGGGATTTTACAGGTTGACAGTGTTTAGCATGCTGCATTTAACAGTTTCATAGCCAACTTTTCTCAGTGACATGACACAAGGTGAAAAATCTGTGACAGGAAGGGGAGGTGCATGTGCTGAACCCTACAATAAATGGTTCTCCACTCTGTGGTCTAATGAATGCCTGGATGAAGGAGGTGAAGCAAGCATGTGTGAAGGACAGGTAGCTCCTGTCACCTCTGTCCAGTGAAGTGACAAGGAGTTTAATGAGGATAGCCTGACAACAGACTGTGGCTGTGCTGTCTGTACAGGCAGACTGGTGTTGTCGTGAGTTAGCTGCTTAGAGTTTGTACGTCTTAATGGAGCCCATCTCTGAGGAGGTGAAGGTGCCCCATTGTTTGCAGCAGTGAAGCCAGCTTGCATATTCCTGCTTTTTTTGGCTATTTGTCACAACACAGTAAACTGAAATGCTGGAATGGTCTGGCTTAAAGTGAGCTTTTTCTTCTTGGCGGGGGAAAGGGAAGAGTTGTTCTTGGTGGTCTCTAACATCTGGAAACAGGATTTTTGTCTTGGTACACCTGAGGTGATTCTGAACTTCTGCACAAGGAATGAGGAGCCAGAGGGTGATTGAAGAAGAGCTTCTTTTTTTTCCTCCCTTTTCGAAATGTGACCTCTTTGGGGCCAAGGAAGAGTGTTTCTGGGTTGAAGAAATTCATAGCTTGCTTGGAAAGTCTAGGTAGCCATTGATAACTGGGCCTACATGAGTACTTGAGCTCAGTGTATCCCTTAGTGTGGGCCACTTGCATTCACAGTACCTTAGCTCAAGTTGATTTCCTCTTGCTGCATCCAAACAGGCTGTGGGAAACTTGGGCTCACCAGTTTTCCTGTGTGCCTTGGGTCCTACCCGCAAGAGGCCCTTGTAGCACTTAGATCTCACCTAGCTTAACTTGATTGTGCCGACTTTATTTTCTCAGTGGGATACTGAGATGGGTCATTCTGGTGAGACAGAAAGGTGGGGGGCAAGACAACTAGATCTGCTGGAATTTCTTTGGAGGATTAGTGTGAGCTGGCTGGAGCCAGGTTGGTGTTGGTCATATGACCAACAGGGTTAAGGTTCATGTTTGAGCCCTGTTCCACCACTACTTCCCCATCTCGCATTCTGAATTTGGCTTGGGAGATGAGGACAGTTGAGACCCTGTCTGGTAAGAGAATGCTAAAAATTTGACTCAGTGTAATTAGCAATAAAAGACTGATGGGTCTGTGAAAGCTATCTACTAATGCATCCTAGGAAAAGGTACTGGGGAAGGAGATGCATTATATAAGCTGAAGGGAAATGCCAGCATAAGAAGACTATATAATTTAGTCCTCAAGAAATTGAGGCTGCAACTGAGAAGAGTGCTTGCAACCATCAGAGTGAAGTTGTGAAGCATCCTTCCCACAGGAACAGTGGAGAGAAAAACTAATTGTATAGGATGATGCTAATTAATTACAGGGCATGAGTACCAATAGTAGCAGGGGCTGGACTCTGAAACACAGAACATTCCTTCCAAGCCAGATCCTACTTTTGCATTTTCCACACTAAGCTCCCAGCCTTGTGAAAAGCAGTGAGAAATAAGCTTCACTTCTACACTCAGGTTCTTCACCAAGGAGTGGGGTGAGACCACTTTGACCACATCTTCAGGAATGACCAAGAATTTAGCATGGAAGCTTTGAGGAGGAGGAGGTGTTTAATGTTAAGCTGTAGTTTAAACCTGTTTTATCACCACTGGCTTGCTGTGTTAAGGAAATTACAAGATGAGGAGCTATCTGCTCTAAGTACAAATAAGTATATTTTGCATCTACTTTTTTTTTATTTTACAGAAATGCAGAGCAATATTGACAACCTGAAGTTAGTCTGGGCAGAGGAAATGAACCATCAAATCTCAGCAGAGAGGATGAAGACTATAATGCTGGCTGCTGAGAGCAGTACAAGATCCCTCTTGAATATCTGTGGAAAACGATGATGAGAGATTTTCACAGGGTGGATATGCAAAACAAACCAGATACATAGTTCACAGTGAAACACTGGCAGGAATACCTTGCTATCAGGAAATCATCTTCATATCTTCTGAGACTCTCCTAAATTAAATGGCTGATGTTTTAGAAAATTGACATAAGTTAGTTCAGGGATGTATCCCTCAAGTTCTTATTACTATGCTTTTAGGAGAAGGTCCTGACTTTCTGCAGTTAAACAAAGATAGGTAACTGTTTAACATTCTGTGACTGAAGCCAGTAGCTGTATTAAATTACTCTATGTGCAGAGACAGATACCATCCATAGGAAAGGGAGTCGGCCAAAATAGGATAATTAAGAGGAATGGAGTGACTTACTGCCTCCACTAGATTAGCAGGCAAACTATTTGAGAAAAGACCAAATGGCAGGCTTTGCTTTAATGTTTTTAATAGCAGTACTTTTTCTCAGCATCTATTCCATCTGAACTCTTCTGACTCTTCTTTGAAATTATTGTGGACAATCTTTACATGTAAAAATGCCTCGTATGGTCAACAACTTTGTTGCTCTTTAACAACAGGTACCATGTAAAAGGGACTTGTCAGACTGGTGCTCTCTGGTGCAGTTGTTAGTGCTGAAAATGTTGAATTGTGTGTTTCTGTAGTTAATATGCAGTCTGGATGTTTCCCTGAGTCAAAGGTTCCCCCTGTGTTATTACTCGTTGCCTCTCTGCATAGCTAAAAACAGATCTTAGCAAAATTTAGTAGTATTCTTCCATCGTTGGGCCTGCTTGCGTACATGATCACCAATAATCAGCTGCACAGTAGCAGCTTGTTTTCTGCTATCTGGCTTGTTGGAGATGATATATGAACTATGAAGAATAGTGTGAGATGTTTTTCTTAAGCTACGTTAAGCCCACTGTGCTGACAGCAGCAAAACAGAACTTGTTTTGACAAGGAGTTGAGCTAACATGACACAAAAGCTAAATGCAGGAAAGATGAGGATCTCTATCAGACGCTGATGATTTTTTTCTTTTGTGGGTCATTTTTAAAAGCCTTTTCCTGGCACTCTCCTAGGTTTCCAGGGTTTATTTGCTGAGCTGTCATCTTCTCCACAGTGTGAAAGACTCCTTGGAGGTTTTTTTTTCCATTGGTCTTTGTTGCTTCCAGCACAAAGGCTGAAGATTTATTTTGAGACTTATGCATCATTACAATATTGATAGTGTTGCATCTTTATGTGGTTGTGATATGTCACTGTGAGTTGTTGCTTCCAAGGAGATTGATGCAGTTCAACAGGAGGAAGACAGTGTCATGTCTCATGATATGTTTCTTCTGCACCATAGGGCATATATGAGGAGTTAGGACCCCAACAGAGATGGCTTAAGCCTGTAATCATCCTACATCTTCTCAGGCAAGTGTGGGAAATTCAAATCATCTTCAGGGCATGGATCAGACAGGGCTTTCTTTTACTGTAACCATCAAGGGGCAATTGCTACCCTAACAGGTCATTGAACCAGCTCATTCTGCCAGAGTCTGAAAAATGGATTGCTTTAGGTCTGGCACTTATTCATGCCGAGATGGGTATGAATAAACCCTGTGCTCCACTATGTAAGCTGTTTGCATAGCAGAAATTGGAAAGGTCCCATTCTCCACCCCCGCAATGTTGCATGAAGGCTTTTCATTACTCTGAAAGTTGAAATATTTGAGGTTACAAGAATAAGGGTGCTGAAGGTTAATGGACTCTTAAGAGCCTGTGACAAATAGCATTAATGCTTTTCTATTGAGTGCCTATACTGGGGGATCCTATTGGTATATACTGGGGTTCCCGCTGGGCCTGCCCAAGTTCTCTTGCTAGAAGAGTGACTATGTTCAGGTATCTTCCCAGCATGATGCCAGGAGGCAGCCATGGTCTGCACCCAGTAACCAGGGTTGCAGAGCCAATTGCAAAGCTTACCTATTCTGTAGTTTAAATCTAGTTGAGTACATTGGGGGTGGGATTTCATCCTGTTGCTGGATAATTTTATTTTTCCTATGGATATTTTCTGCTGGGTTCTTACCTCTGGATAATGGGCTTGCTGCTGTTGTGCAGCAGAGAAACCATAGTGGTACATGGGAGCTGATCTTAACAATAAGAAGCCACTCCAGTGTTGTGTGGTATGCGAGGTGACTTGAAAAAACGCTCACTTGTAGAAACGTGCTACCAGAAGTCTTTCTACCCCAGTACTTGTTGTTCAGTGTTCACCAGTCACCAACATGCACTAACTAAAAATCAGTCTTCCCTGATGCTGTGGGGTTTGGATGACAGTCCAGCTCCCAATGGCCAGGTAACAAATGGGTGTTATATCATTAACTGGGAACCATTCTCCAGGGTTGCATGAACCATGGCGGCCTTGTTCCCTGTGAGGCCATCCTGACCATATTGCAGTAAGGTGAGCTGGAAAAGTGCCTTCATCCATTGCATCTCTTCTCAAACTGCTGGTCCTCAAACAAAATACTCAGTAAAGTAATAAGTGTTGGTAAAGCACTCTGGGATTGTAAACTGGGAGCAACGTTAGGGTTTATCAGAAGAATTTAGAAGACTTTGACCTTCATAATGCTGAGCCTCTTTCCACTTTCACTGGCAGTGGCTACAGAGCTCCCACTGACCTCATCTGTGCAGGACAGAGCCAGGAAATGCAGCATTTGTCTTGCTGCTTTGCCCATGGTGATGTCAGCCACTGTCACCAACTGTGAACCTGGTCCTTCCAGGTAGATAAAGGAAGGAGGAGTCCCTTAATATGCAGGAGAAATGATTAATAAGTTTTATAATGTGTTATTATAACAACCAACTGTTTGGTTTTGCCTTTGCATGTCCACGTGCTTGTGTTGAGCAGGAGACAGAAACGAATAGCAGAGTGCATGCAGCAGTCAAGGGGTCAGTGCAAACCCCTCTGAGAGAAACTGTCACCAGTGTAGGTAGGAGCTGGGGAGAAGCTGAAGCCTTGGTGAGCAAGGAGCAGGGTGAGTGCAGGATGGCTGCAGAGAATCAAAGGGTTGTGGCAGTTATGTTAGGATGTGGCTTGAATGGTAGAAAGAACTACAGCCAGCGGCTCAGCTCATGCAAATGGACCATGCTCATAGGTCAGTGGAGTCCTAGCAATTTACAGTATATGAGATAATAGTGTGCTGCAGTGAGAGCATAGTCTGAACGTTATCCAGTATTCCTCCCGGGAACCTCAGAAGACATCACTGTTTTAACTGAAGGACTAATGTAGGGAAGAGTGTCAACTAGCCCTCAGAACAGTGAGTCTTACTGTTGCTGGAAGAGCCAGCCTTCTGCTCAAAGCAACTTTTGTGTGGGTACTTCATTCCATTGGAGATGGTCTGTTATTTATCATTTTGTACCACTTACTCTGCAGTCATCTTTTTCTGTAAAAAATTTTACCAGAACCATGTGTTAGGAAATAGGAAGCGCAGGTACTCTTTTATCTACTTCTCTCCATCTCCAGCTGAGACAGCACAGACAGAGACATGTTTCTTACATATGCAGAAGCTTTGGGGTCAGCATTGCTGTCTTATGCAGGAGTGGCACTGCGGGCCATGGCAGTATTGCTCTAGGCTTTGCATGAGCACATGGATATGCCTGGATGAAAGTAAGCATCTTCAGTAAAATAGAGATCACACTAGTGACCACTTCTGAATGTGAGAGAAGCTGCTAATACTGTTGTAATTGCTAATCACAGTAACGTCTTTTATCAAGCTGAAGATGTAATGGGAGATGAGTGCGAGGCAACAGAGGTGATGGACATGAATCATCTGAGGTGGCTGATTTGTTGAATGGATCTCTGTATGTTTGGTGAGGAATTTTATCTGCTCCATTGTTTTCTAAAGTACTATTGTACCCGTCTGGTGTTGTCCTGCACGCCATGTAGCTTATATGAGTGTCAAAGACTTATTTCTAACCTGCACTTTCCGCTGTGGTAAGGGAGTGTATGAGATACAGAGCATTGCGTCTCCCTGTCAGATCCTTGTGTATGGTTCAGTGAAGGACCTCAAACCCAGGCTAGAGATGGATTATTCCTCCTTTTGTGGTTATAATAAACCTCCTATCAGTGACCAGTATAGTCTTATGTTCGGTAGTTGCTGCAGTATCACATGCTGGCTCAATGCTCCATCTAGCCAAAAGGCAGGTGGTAAGACAGGTTGCTCTCAGCCTTGCTTCCAAAGAGACTTTTGCCCCTATCGGAATCACTCCAATCTTCCTAGGCATTTTCAAATAGCACCTGTGTGCAAGAACGCAGGTGCTACGTTGCATCTCCAGTCTTGCTGAGAGCTACTAGCTGCACACTGGAGTTTGACACTGTAATAATAGATTTCTTTTGTCAGATGAAATTAATCTTGGATTATCTGCTTCACCAATCCAAATACAGGCTCCTACATTAGCATCCACTGTCCTTAGGCTTGAATCTTTTGGGAAATAGATGCAAATTGGAAAACCTACGTAAGTTAACCAAGGTTGTAAATCGCAGCCACATCACACGTGAGCCCGGGAGGTAGAGAATAGCTTTCAAACCACTTCCTACAAATTGAGAGTGAGCGCTGCACTCTCCTGCATCTTATTAAAGCTGTGGTGAGAAACAGGCTTGCTAATACAGTGCCCCTGTGCTTGAAGCAACCGCTCCCATTTAAGGAACAAAAAATGCTGTCATCTACCTCCAGCCAGTAGAATCCAGATTAACTTTTGCCCTCTGAATTAACACACCAAAACTTTGTAATGAGTCACTCAGGGCTGCACTCAACAGATCTGACACAAGCCTGCTGTGTCAAGAACTCTATGGTGAATCAAAGGAGTACTTTGCTATCTCTCCTTCTCCCTTCCCGCATCACCTGCAATGTTTGGGTTTTAATTTTGGCTGGTAGGTGATTCTGAGGGGACAAATTGTGACAGGGTGCATAGTGAGTAGCATCAACGCTGCACATTGCAGTGCAGAAGTGCCTGAGGTAGTGAAGAACCGTTTAGAACTGGAAGCAGGATTGCCAAGATGAAATATTTTTGTGCCTGGACCACTCAGATGCTCTGGCATAGCTTTCTGGATCAAACCAAGATATTCTGTCCTTTGCTGGGCTGTGTGGATGTTAATCCCTTTGACTTTGCGCTGCTTCACTGCTGATTGTCAGACATACCCTAATAGCCTGAGATTTAATTTCAGGAAAAACACTTATGTTTTCCTGGTTGGTGGCGGTTTTTTGGTTTTGTTTTTCTTTTTTCCTTTTTTTCAGTTCAGACTACATCCCTCCATCTGAAGCCTTAGAAACTTCAGAATTGTAGTCCAAGCATGATTTAAAAAACATGCTAGGAGTGGAAATGCAATTAAGGTACCTTAACTGCCTTTACTCTGCCCTGCAGCAATGCAAAGGAAAACAATTTGTTTTTAAAGGTTATTGTAATCTAGAGCTTTAAACTCTAACATGCCTTAATCATTACTGAATGGTTATTGAAGAAGTTTACCTTCGTCAGTCATAAACAACTGCTAAGCAAAATGCACCTTTTACATTTTTATTAGACAAATAGCACAATAATAATGGTCACCGTGGCCATTTTGTAAAAGACTAAGGCAAGTATCAGTTAGCAGATGAAACAATGTCAAGTCTCAGCTGACACTATTAAATAGTGATAGTCATACTGAGCACAGGTACGATGCTCCTTACCTTTTTTTTTTTTGCTTCATCTGAAGAAGGAAAATCAGTGTATCATAAGCTACATTTCAGTACGAACTGCATGTTTCAGTCTGGTCCTGCAGTCACCCACTCATGTGCTTAGCTTGATATTCCTGGGGACTACTCACATATTTAACGTGAAGACTGACTTACTTGTTTTTCTAGCATGAAGGCCGGATCTGTCTTCTCAAAGCTTCACTCTCCTTACATTTTGAAGCACAGGGATGAAGGGCAAAAGAAAGGTCATTGTCAGGTGTGCAGCAGGGCTGATTTGCTTGGACTGCATGGGACTGCACTCCGGGTAACTGCTACCAGCCTGTACTCACCTGATCTTCAACCATTTTGTTAATATGATTTGGTAGGTTGTATGGGACTGCACAAGAGAAGAATCTGCCCCTTAAGTTGATTTATCTTAAAGAGATAGGGAGCTTGGAGTGCATGTTGGTTTTTTTTTTTTTTAAATATCTTTCAAGACAAAGAAAAACCTGCTATCTTTCTCAAAGGATAAGGTTTTTAATTTTTGGTTGAGTAAAGTGAAATTCTTCATACTGCCTGAAGGCTTTTATCTTTCTGTGTCTTTGCTTTTATGTATCTTCCTGTGAGCCGCAGGATGAGGATTTCAGAACCTGTCACTGTTGGTCTTGACTGTTGTCTGTGGTGTGAGGAAAGTTGAGCCAATCATGTACTTGGAAATTTTCCATCTTTGTAGGAAGGGAAGGACAGAATCCGATGGGGATCTGTGCTGCTGCAAACCTTTCTGCTGGCTGTGCTTGAGATCCAGTTGTACACCTGCAGCTCAGCTGTGCTGGGCAAGGGGGTTCATTACACATCGCCCTGCTTATCAGGTGCACCATTTTGTTAGTGCCTGAGCTGCCATAATCTGACACTTCATTTGGAAAGCATTCGCTGTCCTCTCCTGACAGCATTCTGTGATCCATATTTTTTTTATGGCTGGTATAATCTGAAAATCAAGTACTTCTGGCAGTTTTCGTGGCTCCATATAGTACACTATATTCATCTGAGCAACTGCCATTTGCCTTTAATCTATCCAGATCCAATTATTTTAAGTATCCACAGGTGAAGCATTAGAGACCACATGTCCTTTCCTTTTTAAAAAGGGAACTCTTTGTTTTATCTGTCATGGCTGGAGGTGGGAGCTCAGTTCCTGGCTATCCACTGGCATGTGATGCGACAAGCACTTCTCTGTGCCTCAATTCTCTCACATGTGCAGTAATACTGTATCACTCCTCCATTTATAACATGGTTTGAAGTCTACAATGTGCTTAATGTGACCAGGAGAGACTTGTACATCTGGCCTCTTTCATTTGTTCAGTCCAGTTTCATTGGAGAACAAAAAGTTTATTATCTTCCTTTTGAAAGTAAAAACAGTGATACTGGAGTCTTCTGTAGCAGGCATGCTCTAGGCTGGGACAGTTAATAAAAGTGAGGAAAATGGGGGGAAAAAATCAGTTGTGTGCGTTAGCTCAGTGTTTCTCAAACATTTCATGTTGGCAATGCTATTTTGAAGTGATAATAATGAAGTCTAAACTCTCCCCTCTTACACTTGCTGTGCAAGTGCACAGAGGTACTAGTGGTAATGGTGTTATGCCAGTGTAATAGCTTTACAAGTTTGTTTTAAGAGGCTGGCAAAGAGCTCTTGGCTATAAAGGGGTTAGGGTGTGCAAGGAATGCAAGAGCAAGATTTCTTTTGCCTGAGATCATAACTGCATGTTCAGCATCTCTCTAATCCTCTCTACCTCCCTGGACTGTTTCTTTACCTCTTTAGGGGATTTTGATCCACCAGTAGAAAATCCCAATCTGTTACTCACCCATAACTGCCTGTAGAAATACATCAAACTAAAACCTTGATTGCCAACACCTCCAAAATCTTATGTCAGTCTGAGTGAGAGAAAGGTCCTCATCTCTGGTGGGTTAATACATTGCCTCAGTTTCCCCACTATTTCTCTGACTTGGCTGCAGTCTAGCATGGTTTACAGTGCTCAGGCTCAGCTGTTTGCAGGTACAGGACACAGTGCTTGTTTCCCAAGTAGCACACACTGTCTCAGCACTTGTTCCACTCCTGTGTAATGCCAGATAGACCAGAGGCTTGCTCTAAAAGAAATCTAACATTAGCACGTGTGCATGCTGTAGGGAAGACCACTGAAAGACTCAGCTCTTCAGTGTCTTGCTCTGCGTGTGGATGTGTACACCATACCAGAGGTGGCATTTTACAACAGTGGCAGTGTTACAAACACTCAAAATGTACAAGAGCTATGAGATGCCTAATTTAAGCAGTCTTGTCTTCTGAGCTCTGCAGTGGTGCTGTGTCAGTGATGTCAGTTAGAAGATACTGGCCCTTCTCTGTGGAAACAGAGCAATGTCTGGAGAGAGACCCAGGAATGGGACTTTTTGGCATGGATGTCCCCACCAAGAGCTGCAGCCTGTGCTCAGCTCATAGAGGATTTCTCCTCTCAGTAATTTCTGAGCTAGCAAAAGTTAACACTGTCTCCTTAGGGGCTATTTGGTGATATATAGCAAAAAAAGTTTGTGATCTCAAACAGGCCATTTACCCCCTCACAGTGGTAGCTACCACAGTTGGCAGTAATTGTCCCCTCAGTCACTATTAGTCACCTCTCAGCCTGAGAGCTGAGTTGAGGCTGTGGAGGCAGAATGGTCTCCTTGCTCTGAGGCATTTCTGCCAGCTCAACCTGAGAGGTCACCTGTGGCATGATAGAAAGTAGTGCTTGGACTGGGTTCCTTCTGGTGCCAGGAGAGCTCTCGCCCAAACACCTTTCACCTGCCTTAGGTTGTCAGGACATCTTTAAAGAGGAAGATCCTATGGCTTTGTCTGCCTGACAGCTGTGTGAAGGAGTTAGAACCAGGCAGCTGTTTGATACGCCACCACCTCTGCCTGCGAGGAGACCCAATAAGTCCTGGACATGCTCAGCCAGCCCAGCACATGCAGGCACTGAGCTGGCTGAGGGAGGCACCCACCCACCTGGAACAGACAAGGCCCATTAAGAGTTAATGCCTGCAATTAGAAATGAGCTGTAAGAGTTGGAGGTTTCAGAAAGATGACAGTGGGTGTGAAACACTGTAACATTCCCATTAATTCCAAATGTCTCCTCTGGCCAGAAAGAAGTGCCCAGATTTTTTAGTCAATATTAATTTTACACTTGGCACCACAGGAGAGTGTGAACTGCTGAGTTCACAAAGGGTCCATCTAATAAACAGACAATAGAAAATCAGAAAAGCAAAGATTGAGTTCACTTGCCCAGGCAATGAGAGTATAATAACCATGAGGGCTGCAGAGGGCAATGGAAAATTCTGAGCTATAATGAGGAGTTGCAGCAAGTGCGTGTGCTGTGGCTTTCTGATGGGCACAGGTAGGAGCAGTGAGAGGAGGTGGGATGGTGTAGCATTGTGCGGGAGGGAGGAGGTCTTGGGTCTAGAATGAGAGACAGATGAGGAGGAGGATATTGTGTCACAGGTGTGCTATAGGAATGGAGGGCCAGATAAGAAAAGCCAATCATTCCCCTGCAGATGAATCTCAAGCCTGATCTGCATCTGATTTCCTTTAGAAGAGAGTTTGAAATTTTAGATGGGCTCCCACATGTGTGCCTGCTGCCTGTCAGGTCTGCTCTGCCCCTTCCTGTTTTGATCACCTCTCTGGCTAGATTACTTTAAGCAAGCCATTCCTGTTTCCTGGTGGCCTGCAGAATACTAGACATCAGGCTTTCAAAGCTGTGGTGATTAGCCAAGTAAATACTGCAGAAGTAAGGGATGAACTTCATTCCAAAGAGCCAGATGCTACTAGCTTTGTAATAAACCCAGAGGAAACTCTCTGGGAACAGGAGATAATTATAAGAAAAACAGATTGCTTTGAGAGACGTGTTTGCCTGCTTTCCTCAACTTTCAAGCAGTCTGCAAAAGTCAGCAAAGTCTGCAAAACTAGTTTCTTTTATTCAATCTTGTTGCTAGCACGAGACTGTCCAAAACCAGAACAACTTAATTTCAACACTGTATTGCAACCAATCCATGGGCACTTCAAGGTTACATCTGTCCTTGTGGTTCACGCCTTGGCCTCTTCTTTCTTCCTGGGATAGCAGGGTCCAAAGCTGGCTAACAGACTGAAGACTGCATTTCCTGCTTTGGCTGAGATGGTGTTTCAAAATAGAGATGTGTTTCAAAATAGATTGATTTTTCTGCAGAATTGTTCTTTTAGTTCCCTTCCCTTCTTAATGAACATTTTTGATATCTGTGGAATCTGAATACTACCTTGATTGAAATGGCACCACTGCTATGAAAATTCAAAGCCTATATCTCAAACCCCAAACCATTGAAATCCCTGACAAGCCTAGCACCTGGTTAATGAATATATCTCAAGGAGCCCAGATACTTTAATTCCTGTAACACTGTTACTGTTTTTGATCTGGCCATTAAAGAAGCAAGGTGAAAGAGTAAGAAGACTCCTGTCTCTGCATTATCTGTCTGTAACAAGCTACAGGTGGATGCTGCATGTGATCAGCTGTAACATTCAGGACTGAGTTCTGGGTAGAAAGCCACTGATTTTGTTTAAGATCAGAAGAGGGAAAAGAGGTCTAGCCTTCTCAGCATAGGAAGCAGTTGTGGTCCTGGGAGTGAGATGAAAAGCAAATGAAATGCAGGGCATGCAAAGTCCTCGGTAAGAGGGAAAATGAAAGCCCTGGTAAAGAAACATGGAGAGAATAAAGTGTGGTTAGACAAAGGAATAAGGGGATACATGTGAAGTGCATGTGTCAGAGAAGAGAAATGGGGCAAACAGACTCGTTTGGAAGAATGAAGAATTCCCAGAGCCCTTGGTATGAAAAAAAGGAAGGGAAGGTTTGCAGAGAATTTCTAAAATATACTGGGAATAAGGATAGCATTGGGAGATGGAGAAACCTTACAGGGGTGTAGAAGTAGAGTAGCTGGATGCAGAGACCTCCTGCAGCGTGAGAGATCCTCTTCTCTCAGGGGTGGCATGGCACCAAATGTTGGAGATCTGCAACTAGGCAAAGCCAGCAGCCTGGGTGAATACCATGGGCAGATGGCAAACTATTGGGCCCAGGTCTCTGGACTATCTTAACTGATGTTGCAGCTTCTCAGGTCTGTTCCTTTTCAAGCCCCCAGGTGCATTGCTGAAGTTTTCTAGCCTACAATCTGAGATGAAAAAACCCTCATGCAATCTGGAGGTTTTACTGGGTTCTCAGTCAAGGTGTAAATGCTCTAATCACAGCCATCTTTTGGCACCCAAATTTGCAACACTCAGGATTAAAACCAAAAAGCACCACCTATTTTGAGGTGTGAGTTAATGCTTGTTGTGTGTCCCTTTGCAGATGCCCTGCAGCTGGTGTGTGCCTTTCCCCTGCTTCTTGTTCCCTGTGACCCAGGAGACTCATCCTGGAACTCTTGGGGTGTGAAGCACAGTCTTGGACCTCTAGCAGCTGTGTGCTCTTGGCAGATCAGTAGAGCTGGGGGTGTCAGCTGTTTTGTTGGTCTACCAGCAGGAAATCCCACTCACAGGATTGGACTGCAGTATAGCGAGACTGCTTATTTTTTTTTAACCTTCTTTCACATCCCATTTATGAAATGTCTGCTTAAAGATAACTAACTATCTTTGTACCATTTGACTATGGTGCTCGCTGTGCTGACAGTGGCTATATCTGGGGGTGGTGGAGGGATAAGGAAGGCAAGTAAAGCTCTGTGTCATACCAACTTCTGCCCAACTGTCCTGGTACGCAAGTAGAAGAAGTCTTCCCATTTGCATTTCTGCAGTGAAGCGACACCTCTTTCAGCCCTTCATAACGTGAAGGCTTCATAAACACAACCTCCATCGTCTTCCTTTTTTTAAATGTGGTCCCTTTGTCCATTTGTCTTAGCACCTCAGTGTGGTGGTTGGCAAAGACCACACCAGGGCTCTGCTGTCTGACATGATTTTGATCAGGCTAGAGGGGCTAACCTGAGTGATATGCATCTGTTCAAAGATAACCACCCACTTAGTAAAATGTTTCATTTGGCCAAATGGATGGACAATTAAACTACTTGAAAATATGTGCCTCTTATGACTGGTACTGCTCTGCGATGGTGGGAGCATGAGGCCTTGGTATGGATTGATATTGGGGAAATGTCATTTAGTTTCACTGTTAATTCTTGAGTACAGTGATCCTTGAGATGTTTGTAATGAGGTCCACACTCCTACATGGTGTACGTGAGAGGGGTTTGTGTAGGAGGATGTGTATGGGGCTTTATACCCAGCTCTCACTAGACCCCCTTTCACTCTGAGTTCTTTCACCTGGCGGCTTGGTGGGGGTGTTGATAGCACCTTCTTGCTCCCCCACTCCATCCCAGAACATACACTGTTGGCAAAACAGATTTGTGACTTGGATCCAGAATCCAACATCTGAGCAGCCTTGAACACTAACAAATTGCCAGGACTGGAAGGTTTCACCTGAGGTCTGAGGAACTCAAGGATGAAATAGCTGTATTGCCAAAGGCAGTGTGTAACGTTTCTCTTAAAAATTTCTTGGCACCTGAAGCGTGGAGGGTGGGTAAATATAACATTAATCTTTAAAAAAAGGGTTTGGGAAGATCCAGGAAACTAAAGGCTTGTAAGCCTGGCATCTGTAGCACATAAACTAGTAAAAGCTGTAATAGAAAAAAATATATTTGACAATGAGATAAGCACAATCAGGTTTGGAAAAGTCAATGTGATTTCTGTAAAGGCAAGAGGTTTGCCTTGCAGACCTCTTGGAGTTCTTTGAAAAGTATGTAGATAAGAGTGAAACAGCTGATACTAGATTTCTATACAAGTTTTGGCAAAGTTCTTTTACAAAATACCTTATTGGGAACCTGAGCAGGCATTGCCTAGGAGACAAGGTCCTGAAATGTATAAATAATTGGCAAAGAGAGAGGAAAAAAGGGAGGAGAATGGAGAAAAGTTATCCCAATGGAAGGAGGTTGCTGGGGAGTTTCACAGGTCTGTGCGGGGATCTATAATGTTGAACATTCAGGAATGACCATTGAAAATAGGGAGAATCATAGAATCATTTAGGTTGGAAAAGACCTTTAAGATCATCGAGTCCAACCATCAGCCATGCCCACTAAACCATGTCCCGAAGTGCCTCGTCTACATGCTTTTTGAATACCTCCAGGGATGATGACTCCACCGCTTCCCTGGGCAGCCTGTTCCAATGCCTGGCAACTCTTTCAGTAAAGAAATTTTTCCCAATATCCCATCTAAACCTCTGCTGCCACAACTTGAGGCCATTTCCTCTCGTTCTATCACCAGCCACCTGACAGAAGAGACCAGCCCCCACCTCACTACAACCTCCTTTCAGGGAGTTGTAGAGAGCGATAAGGTCTCCCCTCAGCCTCCTTTTCTCCAGGCTAAACAACCCCCGTTCCCTCAGCCGCTCCTCATAAGACTTGTGCTCCAGGCCCCTCACCAGCTTCCTTGCCCTTCTCTGGACACGCTCCAGCACCTCAATGT
>VYZV01022564.1:9067-29490 GCA_013401275.1 Pandion haliaetus | reverse complement strand
TATGCTTGCTTATAATACACAATAATTTAAAAATCATTTCAGAAGTACTTTAGAATACATTTTAAGCTTTTGGATGGGGTGTTGTTGATTTTTTGCTTCAAAGAATATGAAATGAACTTCCCTAATGCTTTCCTTACTTTTTTGAATAAAAGTGATTTTAGGATTAAAATAAAGAACTGTGATTTTTGTATAATTCAAAAGTCACTGACAAGCATGTAGTAATGATCTTCTGTTGTTGCTACTATTGCACATGGAATCCTCTCCGAATCACCACAGCTAAGTTATAAAGAGAAGGGTTATTTCAGGACCTAGAAAAGGAAAACACAGGTACAGAATGACAACAAACGCCACTAGAGACTCTAGAATATCATCTTCTAATCATAATTGCTACATTTACAGAAATGTCTGGTTAAGATTCAGTCTTAACTTCATTTAGGAGCTGTGGCCATAAAGTCTTACAGTCCCACTATGTGCATCTTTATTATGACACTACAGTGATCTGGTAACTGGATATGATACTAAATGACAACTTTCAAATACAAATTTCAGTTTCCAACAGATGATGGTTCTTTGAAAGTTCTGTCTTATTTTCAGTCTATTTCTGGATTCTGTTTTAATCATACACCATCCCAAAATAAGGAGTGTATGTCAGTATATGGTGACTCCACCTGAGCCTTACAAGACAGATACATTTTCTCTTTTAATTGTCATTTTACTGAGGTACATGCTATACAAAGATTTTAAAATTGGAAACGTGAAGTCATGTCCCTCATATCTGAGAAATGAGAAATTACCTCTAAGGTAATACTAAATATCATGGATACAAGATGAACAGGTAAAACAAATGCTACTGGCACCTTTATCCTTACTTATCTGTGTCAATTGCTGAAACAAAAAAAAAAAGGCAATTATGTGAAATACAGTCAAGTCCTGCTTCTAAGCATTTACTAGCATTTCAATGTCTGTCCACTGCTGAGCTGCCAAAGACACAGACACATGAAGATACTGAAGTAACTTGTACTTTAGATGAGTTTAGTTGAAGCTGTTTACTTTCCAGAGTTTAATACAGAAATTAGGGAGCAAGTCCTCACCTCCTCATTTGGAAATAAGGCATTATAACATTATCATTGAAACTGTGAAAAAATATAAACCACCATTTTCCTCTTTTCTCCTTACCATTAAAAATAAAACCCATTTTCTTCTTTTCTTCTTTGAAATTGTATGATGTTTTTCACACAGCTCTTTATGATAATTTAGTCAATAAAACTGGTAAAATTTTTAAATACCTGACAAGTTATTTTTTTAAATGAGATTAGCGTTCTATACATTTTCATGCTGCACTGCAAAACTGCCTCTGTTTTGCACCCTCAGAAGTCTGTGTTTTATGAATTCACAAAGAAATAGGCAGATAATCAGGTTAGGATATGAGAAGATGGGAAAGAAGGCTAAAGAACAAATAATATTCTCCTTGCACATCACTTCTACCTTTTGAAGTAATATAGTCTCCATGACCATAGGATTTCAGTACATTGCAGTTCGTAATGTTTCTACTCATTGGCACAAGAAATCACTATTTTCTCCACTTTACTTTCTGTGGATGGATACATAAAGATCTGCAAACATAACTAAGTGTCTCAGTTTTGTTGGAAATGAGTAACCTTAAACACCTTTGAGACTTAGCAGTTCATGGTACAGCACAGATATGAACCCAGATCTCTTAGGTGGCAAGCTAGTACCCTGCCAAGGGGGCTATGCTGCTTTATTCCATAAAATGCCAACAATTAAGTAAAATAGCTCAGAAATCTTTCTCCAGCCTGAGAGTAAGAGGCATGGCCCAGCTCATGATAATACAATTAAGTTCTCTTTCCTTACAAGAGTAGCTGTGTCCACACTGCTCAGCGGGAACCACCTCTGGTTCTTGCTAACCCTTGAACTGTGCCTGGATGTCTGTGAGGATGCTAGCTGGTGTGGGACAAAACTGTGCTATGGTGCATGCTAGCAACTAAACAATCATTACAGGACACTACCTGGGCCTATGCTCTGTCTGTATTTAATATGCTTGTGTAGATATAGCCAATTACAGCAGTTACAAGCCTTCTAAGACATCGGTATTTGAGAAAAGAAGTAAGACTGGGAACTTCCCCACATGGGTGCAGATTTATCTGCTTGGTCTCTGTGTATAGCACCACACCCAGACTATTTTCTGTTAAACTCTGTACAATGGCTATCATGTCTCTGCATACAATGAACATGAATAGCAAAGCACCTTTTCTCTCCTCCCTCCTGCCCCTCAACACACGTACACACACTCTAACTCAGTTCTCAGGAAAACCAAAACAATTCTGTGAAACAAGCCAATTCAAAGCAATACAATGAATTCTCCAAAATAACCTGTGAGAATGAGGAGGAAATGATTTCACTTTTTGCTTTATCCAGGGGGTGCTCTTGCATAACCTGTTCACTGTGCACAACAGTTCAGTTCCAGTCTCATGCAACGCATATTTGAAAGAAATGCTAAGAACACAGTTTAAGGTAGAGGTTGTTCAAAAATCCCCTGTTTTCCAGGAACCAAGAAAACCTTTTCTCTCTTGGCTGGAGTGTTTTAAAGGGTTTATGAAAGGCATACAGGAGGGTGGTCTACAGACAACTGTGAGCCTGAAGCTGATAACCATGTATGTTTTCAGAACTAAGAGCTCATAAAGAGGTAAAATGTTTCTGGCTATGAACATGTATTACAGCTTCATGGCTTAGGTCTTATGAACCCTTGCTTGACTTTTCTGAATACTGCCTATGTTTTCTGATTGCATTTGAGTCAAACTTTGCTTATGTGAATTGACTAGGCTGACCAGCTGGATCCAGTATCTCTATTAAAAATTGAATTTATTAGGTGAGACTGACCACAGGGTTGGCATTCTCTCCAGATATCTCCATTATGCTGCAGGAAATGCAGTATCCATTCGGCATCTGCACTGAGAAATGAGGATTATCAACCTTTCTGAGAATATGGTTTTAAGAATTTTGAAATAGCCACAAAACTCAGGAATGCGAAGACACATGCATGTAGGAAGTTATGAAAATGCACATTTTAAACAAGCTACTTCTGCTCTCACAGGTATGTTTGAACCCCGTGATTCACCCTGCGCTCTGAGCCCCAGCTGGCAGACAGCAGCTTGCTGGCCCAGCTGGATCACCAGGAGGTACAGTGCAGCAGGCTGACAGAGAGCTCTCTGTACTGCTACACCAGAGCAGTCTCAGCCACCCTTATGTGCAGCCACTAAACCATAATCCCATTTTCTTTCTTGACCTCCCTAATCCTTCCAATCTTCTGCAGGAAAGTCAGTTCAGGAAAACCTGAAGGGTGTAGGTCTTTCCTCTGAGATTTTGGGAATGAAGGAACTGGGGAGAAGGGATGCTAATGTTACCCACCTCATACAACTGCAAATAGATGGTAATAAAATGAGCTATCCCCTTAAGTGTCCTCTTGTCATTCCAGGGAGAGTTCTAGGAAAGCAAACAACCTTTAAACATTTTGAAAAGTACACTTTTTTCCTAAGTCTTGATTGTAAGCCATTTACTAACCTCCTCAGTTCAGTTTTGTAAAATGAAATTTATTCCTTTATATGTTACAAGGTCCTGCTGCCCTTAACAGAAAATTTTTATTTCCTTTAATTACTTAAAAATATATTAGGGCAATGGGCAGCAACAAATTGCTGTAGCTTCTTTTGGAAGTTCCTTCATTGATTTCTGAGATGATAAACTGTTTGTAATAAACCTATAAATACGCTCATTAAAGTGAAGATTACTCATGACAACATCCAAATCTGAGAGTGGTATCCAGTTATTTCTCAGAATGTCATAATGATTCTCCTTTGGGGGCAATACTCTGACACAGTACCATAAATTCAAAGGAATACATAAAAAGCATAAATCAACCCATGTCTTTCCTGCTTCCATTGCTTGTTTGTATTCATTGCAAGCCAGCAGGTGAATTAAATATCTTAGAGATGTTTAGAGTTGTCTTAGAGACTCCTGGATCAGGAAAAAAGAGGAACCAATACAAAACATTGTCCAAGGTGAAGCAGAATGATACCTTTTAGGGGTTCAGAAATAGTGCAGTACATTTATATAGAATTATTAACTTCCATTTTTCTGAACTCTGCTTTTTCTTGTCAGGATCAGGAGATGAGCTGGTAGAATGTAGTCAGATAGCTTGCTTTCTGTACTGTTAGCACAATGAAATGAAAGGAGAAAATAAAAGGAAAAATCTGAAAAATTACATTCCTGTGTGACCTCCAGCTTCGTGCTTCTGGCCCAGTGTGACTATCAGTCCAATGTATTCTGTTAATGGGTGCAAGTCAAATCAAGCTAGACAGTTTTAGATAAGCACTGATCCAAAATGACCTCTCAGAAGACTTTTGGAATTCACCATTAGGGTTCTGAAACAAAGAGTTGTCTTTATGTCAGTTTCACTAAGATTTATTAATTAGCAGAGTTTTCAAAGTGAATGAGGTTTTGATTTGGTGTGGGATGGCGCTGGGACATGACATGTGAGAAGCCAAATGTTTTCAGGTCCCATTATCTTTAAAAGCAACAATGTGATTCTCAGCTCTGTCTGCAAATCCCCAAAGATGTCTATGTGTTTAATGTAGACAGGCTCAAAAGGTTAAAATTACCATGTTCCTGTGTTGTTGATTAAAAAATATTCTTTAAACCCTACAGTGCCTACAGAATTCTGATGCATGCACACTTCCGTGATGCTTTTTGTAAATATTACAACTAGGCAGAATATTTTGCAACTATTGCTTTGGATTTTTGTGTTCAGTTCGAAAGGATTGCTATTGCTCTCACTTCTTTTATGAATGTTTTATAGATAGTTTGTTGCATTATGTTGACTACCCATCCAATTCCTGAACAGAGGAAAATGGCGGGTTAAGTAAGAGATGCAATCATAGTTGCATATGATCTGCAGAATAAGAATTATTCTCTAAAGAAACTTGAGAATGATTTAAACAAGTTTAAGAAATATATTCAATCTTAAAAAAACCCACAACAGATTTAGATTAAAGTAAAAGGTAAATAGAAAACACAACTGCTGTGCCATGAAGTATAGCAAGTTAATGACAAATGGAGGATTCTAATAATATCTGTCCTTACCAATTACACTAATAGCTTTTATATTCATTTTATGAAAAATGACACAGTAAACATATGACTAATGAGAAGGCAATTTGGGCTGCTTTTAGGGGAAGGATGGGAAGAATCTATGTTTGGGTTTTAGTGTTAGCTACTTCAGTAAAAAGAGATTTTGCATTAGAAAGCTGACTTTCAGAGCAATTCAATCTGTGTTGGAAGGTTTTTCACATAACTTTTCCTTGTTTTCCTTATGTGCACAATTTGAACATTTAACCATTACACAGATTAATTTATAACTTAAGCTAGTATATGGAACTGCAACTGGACATATCATATTAATGCCTTTGTATTAATTTTTGCTATCTTATACTGATTTCATTACCTCCACATTGTCCATGAGGTATGCTTGTAATCAATACAAACTATGAGGACTTGTGTCTAAGCAAATGGACTATCCTAAAAGAGTACATAAATTGTGTGTGGCTTCCTTGACTGTAGTTAATTGCTGTTCATTCCTTTTGGCAGTGGTTTCTTTATTGTTAGCTTTTTGGGAAGCTTTTATCAATAATGTTTTCCCTATTTGCCTTGGAATAGGAATGTATCTAGGAATAAGTTCACCCATGCTCTTTTTAAGCCAATTTTGGTTGACCTAGTAGTGAAAAGATTCAAAGAATTATCTCTACCGTCACGACTGACTTAAAAAGCAGTGCTAGGCTCCAACTCCCTTCTTTTCTGCACAGCTCTTTTTTGTTTTATTTTTGTCTTTATTTGATACTGTAGTCTCACTAGATGCAACTACTACATTGCTATGAACAAGAATTTATTGAAAGGCTTAGAGTTCTGTTTAGGAAAATATTAGCAAATTTTTTTTACTAAGGGATTTGATGTTAAAAATTCAAATTCCTGCATCTTAAAGCAATTTCCAGTATAATTCCACTTGCTTCTTGACCAAATTTCCAGGATAGTGCACTCCCTGCTCTCCAGCAGCACACCATGTATCAAAGGGGGCCTCAGATGTCCTGCATGACTCTGGCTCTGACCCCAGAGCAGACTGGGCCCTGAGTACAGGGCTGCAGCCCACTGGGCCAGCTGCATCAGACAGCAACTTCTTCCTCTTCTCCCATTATTTTAAATGTCCCCAGAAAATTTTCCAGTGAGAATTTAAAAATTCTTGGGTTTCTCTTCAAATCACCAAAATTCCCTGCAAAATGGACCTGCCTGTGCAGTTTGGGGTTAAAGGGGTGTGCTGCTTCTTACTTCACCAACGCACAGCCCATTTCAGAGTGGGAATGCAGGGAGAAGGCTCAGCCTGGGCACAGGGCTGCTAGCTTCCTGACCTTATTGTCACCATGGTGGTAAGGAGTCCCTTTCATTCACACCCAGTCAACCTTGGCTATGTTTTTGCTCAGTGGTTCAGCAATAGCAAATACGGAGGCTTCTAGGCTGGTACTCCCAGGCCTGAGAAATGGAAATTTGACCTCCTTAAGGGAATTTAAACCAGATCTACCACTTCCCAGGCAACTACCTATGGCAATCACTGGACTGCTGTAAGAAAAGTAAGGCATAACTTGACTATTAAAAACAGTGGAAACATTATTTTACTTGAAAAAGTAGTACTTCTACTGTGTAACGTTCTCAAAGCACCTCTGCTCAGCTCCGTCACTTCAAAAATTAGGTAAGGAATACTTATGAAGATATTCATACTGTTTAATTTTGGCCTTTGTATTTAAGTGTTTTAAACTGACCTTCACGGGCACCAATTTCTCTCCATTGACTACAAGAGGAAATTCAGCATGCAGTTTTGATCCCCTGAATTATAATGTTATTATGTACTTAAAATAGAGAGTAGGACTAACCCCTCTGGATTCTGAGTCTCGCTTAAGGAGCTGGTACATTGTTCAGACTGGTGTCATTAGGAATTTTCACAGAAACAGAACACTGAGTGCCTGGAAAATATCTCAGACCAGTGGTGATCAGTGCCTCCAGGGCTTGTTTTGAGGGGATATGAGTGTGGAGCAAAAAAGCCAGAAGAGATTGGAATGAAAGTCTGACCATAGCTAGGAAATTATAGAAAATCCTCCTACTTGATAAAGTTTTCCCAACATAAATACAATGCCATTCATATAATTTGCTATCCTTTCACAAGTGCCAAAAATTTCAGCAAAAGACAAACAAAAAAATGGACAAACAATACATAACAATCCTACTGCCTGTCCTTATGCTAGGTAGAAGCTGAAATGGGGTGACAGCTAGATGCTGAGTCCACGTAGGACTTTGCATCTAACAGACTGTTTCAGGTAGAAGAAATTCAGACACTACAAAATACAGAGCTGTGTAAAAGGTTTGAGGCATGCTTTTACCTTTGTATAGGCACCTGCTTGAAAGCATCTGAACACCCTCCAACTAAAAGAGCACTGCTGTTGTCCTACCTGCTCTGAAGGTTTCATCCTATGGTGATTGTTTCTTATGTAGGTTGTGACAGGAAACAGTAGACATTGTGCTTAGTCAAAGTGATAAAAACAAGGAGTTTTAGGATGGATCTGAAAAGCACATACATGGCAAAGCATGGGAAGGCATATGTTCTTGCAAAATGTCAGGATTAACCATTAGTAATTTTAATGCAGTATAATAGTAATAATAATACACAGAGAAACTCGTTCTCCATATGTGTAGACTTGGAACTGAAATGAGTGGGAAGCCTGTCAGTGTAAAGCAAGTGACCCAGATCGAACTACTTGCTAATTATCAGGCCATCAGTCCCTAAAGTATTCCAAACATTCACTGAAGGCAACAGGAAGTTCTGGTCCAAGGCAGTAACCCTGAAAACAAAAATGTGCGCAAAATGCACTTACTGTATTACTATAATATTAGTGCCTGCCTCCATAACTTAACTGCACAGTTTTAAAGATTGGGTCACCACCCATCACAAGGTAAAATACCTGTATTGATCATAACTTGGCAGTAAGTGTTGTTGTTACTGTTGCCATGGTTCCCTTCCCACTACATAGCATCATGCCATTTACACTGTTAATTAAATACATTTATCCAAGTGAGTTCTGATTACAAGGCTAAGACAAAAGTTGATGCATTAAACTGGTTCAGGGTGATTACTTACATTCTCCATGTTATTAGCGTTAGTGCTTTCAGTGCCAGTCTGGTGAAAACTGCAAAAATTAATGCGAGATTCTCTTAAGAGGAAAAAAATAATTTTGGTAATCCTCTTTTATTCATCAGTTTCAGGGCCATCAGCAGCCTTTAGAGTTCCTTTCCTTCTTTATAATTATTTAAAAGAGGACCTTTTTTTCTGTTTACAGGATTACTAGGTTATCTGAATTATTCTCATATCTTGACAAATGTACAAAGTCCTCAGTAAAAAATAGTGTGTTTAATAAACTTTTTAAATTATGGAGCTTATTCTGAGGACACAAAGAAAATGACGGAAACCCTGAAACATCTAAGAGAATAAAGCAGATTACAGGCTGTATAACTATAAAAAGATCAGTGGCTATAATAATGCTTCAAACTGAGGGATTCAAACACTGTTTAAAAAGGTTTGACATTGCCTGTTTATTCATCTAATCATTAGCCCTGGCTGACAGGTTTTAGACACAAAATTTCTGGAAAAAAAGAATCTGGAAAAATTACAGGCAGTTGGTGAGATTAAGTAGAGTTGGGAAAAGGTTATTTACCCAGTTCTTCAGCAGCAGTAGAGCTGCATTGCCAAGGTCTGGAATACAGTTTAAGTTTAAAGATGCCTACTGATATTACCTCATTTAAACATCAGTTTCGAGAACAAAGACAGTTCTCAAAAGCCAAAAATTATATAATTCTTCTAGTATAGGAAAAGCCCTGGTGTTCTGTCACAAAGAGCTAGCAACTGGAGCCAGAGTCAGAACACTTTCATCTAAATGTATCTTCATCTAAACATCCATTTCACTAGAGTGAAATTTCTTTTGAAGAGACATATCAGTTGCAAGAAGTGTTTTCAAAGGAAGTCTTAAGAGGTCATGGTTCCTCTAGGCATTTCTAACGAAAAGTGAGAGAGAACCAGACTGAAACCTTTACATGTGCTAGCCAGACAGATATTTTGAGGAAATTATGTTAGTAAATATATATTTGAAAGATTCCACTTTTTCTCCACAACTGAAATGTCAGAAAAAGTTATTAAATAATTGGGTTCTACCAGTCTGTTGTACCAATACTTATCGGATTACCTACCAACCAGGGTCCAAAACAGACCAGAGCCTTATATTTTAGCGCCCACAGAGTGTGCAGCAGAAAGATGTGGGGTAGGCAAGGGGCAGGAAGGTCAAACAGCAGACCTGTGGCCTAGCTTATGGTCCTGATTGTCTTCCTCACTAAACTATCCTACCTCCCATAGCCCTGGCGGTGATCTCAGGGAAAGACAAGGTGGAAGAATGAGGTATCTGTGTTTGCCAAACAGAAAACATATTAGTATGGAGATATTATGTTTAAATTTCAATATTGGCCACAACAAAAATCTGGGGACAAAGCCAAACTTTGACCTGATGATAACTGCAGAATACCATCTGGAAGGCAGAGTCTGAATGCACTGCCACTTACCCTTTTACCTCCAATATTCTTCACGAAACTCCACTGTAATTAAAGCAGGAGATTCACAGCACAATAAAACCCATGAACTGATTAATTTGAAAAGACTATAGGCAGCTATAAATTTTCTTTTTTTTTTTTTATTTTAAGTGACTGTAGGAGGTTGATGTTGTCCAGCTGAGGGACCAAACTTATCTATCTCTCAGGCCTGATTTACAGCTGAAACTGGGTGCTCCTAGGAAATGTTGGCAGAAATCATTTTTGGGATCATATTAACACAGTGTGATATGAAAAGTTTTGGGAGAAAATGCAGATATGGACTTGGGACAAAGTGCAATAAGGTGAGGGACATTATTGAGGAGAATGGCAGTATAAAAGAACAGAAACAATGAGGAAAAAATGTTATTAGAAAACTTTATTACATCATAAATGAAAGTCAGAGAAACCTTATCTGAGAAGACAAAGATTAAATAGAAGTTAAAATGACTATTTTACCCTGCACAATGATATTAAAGTGTACAGTAGTATAAAAAGTCCCAATGAAAGCTGAAATTTCAGATGGCCTAGGCATTCCTAATGCACAATAGGTTAAAGAAAATGAGTACAAATTCCAGAATAACCCTGGACCTTCAAAGTACTTCAGCATGCTCCAGATGGATTTTTTTTAAACATACCAAAATGAAAGCTCAGCTTTCTGAAAAATCTAGAGTCAGAAATGTGCACTGAGCAGCTGAAAATATTTCTATGATATTGCCTTTGTTCAAAAAAAAAAACCCCACCTTGATTCTTCAGGTTAAAGTTTTTTTCAAATATAAAATAGAGGAAAAGAGATGCATCTGAAAAGATCTGGTTTTTTTCTCTGGTACAAAAAAAAGGAAGAGATCACAATAAAAGCTAGCTTCTTCACTGAAGCCATGGCATGGGGCTTTCCTATAAACAATAACTCAGAAAGTTTTGTAAATTACAGAATAATTTTGATATTAGATAACTAAATGAAAAGCTTGCACTAGAGTGGTTTAACTGTCTTCAAATTACAGGCTTATTCCAAACTGAATCTGTGAAATAGATAGGTTTTTCTTAAACCCAAAATCATAAACATAGATTCATAGAAGGAGTAAAACAAAAAGATTTAGCAGCTCTCAGACAACACATTAATAAAGAACAGATGTCTACAGAATTCAAGAAAAGGAATACTCTTATAAATTTTCAGTGGGTATAATTCTTGGACTAATTAGGCATTTCCCAGTATTGCTAATTGCCCACTACAATCCTCATGTTCCACTTTAGCCTTATAAAGCTGTACTTGGTACATTCATTCACTCTACTGCTACTTCTTCTCAATATACTATGACTACAAATATTTCTTAGATTATTTTTGAGCTACTCCACGTAGGATGTGGTAAACTGAGATATCCAGGAATACAAAAGGCAACATTTATTGGGGAAGAATAACAGCTCTGCTTCTCTTACAAATGAAACTGAATATCAAGCTGAGAAGTGACACTGAGCATGTTGACCCATTTTGGAATTACTGTGCAGCTTCTGTGAGCTCCAAAAAAAGCTCAGCCTCAGCAGTGATTCTGTCACTTCATCACATGTAAGCACAACATCACAATTGTAAAATCCAGAGCATTTTAGCAATAGGGGCTTGGGATTTCGGAAGTGTCTGGGTGAAGCTGAATGTTTGTAACCATATCCTAGCATAACCTCTAATTAAGGGTGCTGCAGGGACCTTCCCTGACTCTGTAAACACCAAGTCTGTAACTGCATGCATGTCATCACTTTGAAAGGCTTTCAAGCAATGGTATTTTGTGGAGACTTAATCCCCTAAATGCTTTTTGCCTCATGTGTAGAAACTTGATTGCTCTTCAGAAACAAACCCTTCAAAAAGATGCACATTTTTATGTGTACAGCAAATTTGAATCATTTGACTTTTCTTATAGCTCCTGGGCAGCACTGAGCACAGTCCTTTGGGACAATATACAATCATAGGGATAAAAGCCTCCCTTCATTTCCTGTTTTAAGATTCCCTCAGGGGAACATAATTCTTACAACTGAAAAAAAATAAAGTCATATCAGCACCTTGACTTCAGTGCTTCACTAGAAGAGTATATGCACAGCAGTTTGATCCAACATCAAAGATGGGTTACAAGAGCCATTACTCACCATCACGTTCCTAATGAATACGAAGAATTGCATTGAAATCAAAGGGAGGTGCAGTTTGTGTTCCTGTGGTAATACAGTCTCCTCTGCTCTGCCTGCCAAAACTCTCATCTCTGCCAGCCAGGTGACTGGAGGCCTAATTATTTGCCTGTACGTGAAAAGTTTCTCTGCATGTGGTCATCGCACCCACCACCACATGGCCTCAACCACAGAAACTTCTTCAGCTGATACAGTAGACACATATTTTTAGGCACTTCTCTCAGTTTCAGCTCTGGACACAGTGCAGAAGTGACTATGGGTCAATGTGTTTCATAAGTGACTTTAAGATGCCCTTTGGCTCAATTTCCTTATCTTAGAAATCTTCCCTGAACAGCACTCTGTGTTGGCTGATCACAAAAATCTCATGGATGGTCTCGCCTCCCCACTGCCTCTTTTCCCCATGCCCCCCAAATCTAGAATGAAAGAGACAAGGTATTTCTCTGGCAGCATTAGTGTCCCTGACAATGCCTTAAGTTGTGCTGATCCTGCTGTTGCCAATTCCTTTACATGATGTAAAACTGCTCTAACTCAACAGAGGATTTTGCCATTTATCTTCATACTGCTACAAAGCAAAGAAAAATAAATTCTTCAC
This sequence comes from Pandion haliaetus, assembly GCA_013401275.1. NCBI lineage: Eukaryota > Metazoa > Chordata > Aves > Accipitriformes > Pandionidae > Pandion > Pandion haliaetus. Next base: position 16,991 of record VYZV01022564.1, on the reverse strand, counting down.
AATGAGAAGGGTTAAGCACTGGAACTAGTTGTGCAGAGAGGCTATGTGGATCTGCATCCTCAGAGATTTTACATGATAAGGCCCTGGGCAACCCGAGTTGACTTTTGCAGTTAGCCCTGCTCTAAACAGTGGGCTACACTGAGTGCCACCTGGATATGCCCTCCAAGCTAGATTGTGCTGTAATTCTGATTTTCAAAGCAGCATTTGCTAACTGATGTGCATAAATCTGGTTCCTGCTGTGCAAGGTGGGGGAGTAATTTATTTTTAACGTGAGGTACACTTCACATGATACTCACTGTGACCTTAGTACTTCCCTGCTGCTTCAGTACTATCCCAAATAACAATCATCAGAGTGAGGCAATGTTTCAATGGGTCCAACATATCTCTGCAACTGAAAGGAACCCAACTGTACAGTGACAACGACAGCAAGTAAAGTTGCCATCAAAACTCACTTTTGTAGAATTTTGCAAAGATCATTTAATCCTAAGGAAGTTCAAGAAAACAGTTGGCAACCGCAGCTTGGAAAAACTGAACTCTTACTGTCTGAAGGAGCGTAAAGTTCTCTGTGGAAAGTGAAACTTTCAAACTTTGGAATGCCATTACATTTATGAAGAGGTGAAAATAGCATAGTACATTTCCCTATAAGAGCTTAGATCCATTTTTGTGCATAGTGAGAACAAAATTTTTGTGACACTAAGTGTGACTGAGAAGAGGGTGGGTTTTTTTCCACAAGCAGCAGTTATCAGTGCAGCTATGTTTAACAGAAGCCAGAACCCATAGGAAACAGTGTGAAAACAACCCTTTCTGAAGAGCTGAACATTATTATTTTTTATTCCTTGAATTCTGGTAGCTATCAAAATATTTTCACTTACAGAAAGACAGTTCTTGGCCTGCAAAATTTACAGCCTGAAAAAAATCATGCACAAAGTACAGGAGAAATGACTAAAGACTACAGTCACTTTCTTGTATTTGAACAGCTGACTTTCACCATTAAAGTATTAGTAAGTGAATGAAGTAATGGACAAGTCACAGTAGCAATATCTGTATTCTTCCAGACAATGGTACTGGAATAATGGTTTACTGCATAACAAATTTAGTGTGATTCACATTACGTTCATCCTTTTTGGATGTAAACCCACCTCGGGTTATACTAGGTAGTCCTAAGTATCCTCTGCAGTTTACTACCTGGGCTAAGTTTTCTAGTCTAGCACCTTGCGGCAGCATCACATCACTGACTCTGAGATCCCTCTTGGCTAAACCTGATATTTCTACCAGACAATCTGGGAATACAAGTGTTAGGGGTTTGCGTGGCGCAGTTTTCTTTGGTGGTAGGGGAGGGGGCTGCAGATGTGGCTCATTTAAGAAGCTGCTAGAAGGTCCCTGGCGCCAAAGAGTCGGACCCGCCTCTGCAGCTCAGACAGGGAGCAACGGTGGCAGCGTCTCTGGGAGAACATATTTAAGAAGGGGAACCGGCAGTGGGAGGGGTTGGGAAACGTGAGAGGAACATCTCTGCCGATACTGGAGTCAGTGAAGAAGGAGGGGGAGGAGGGGGCGCCTGAGGAGGCTGATGGCCCTGCAGCCCGTGGGGACACGGCAGGCTGTCCCCCTGCAGCCCATGGAGGTGAACGGTGGAGCGGAGGCTCCCCAAGATGGCCGTAACTCCCNATCTTCCCCCTGAGGAAAGGAGCGGAAGAGACAAAGTGTGGGGAGCTGACTCAACCCCCATCCCCTGTTCCCCTGTGCCGCTGGGGGGCGGAGGTAGAAAGCACCAGGAATGGAGCTGAGCCGGGAAGGCGGGAGGCGGGGGTGGGAGGTGTTCTGATATTTGGTTTTCCCTTCCCAATACCCTTCGTTTTGTTTTGATTTGTAATAAATTAAATTGATCTTGTTTCTTCCCCAAGTTGAGCCTGTCTTTTGCCCATGACCATAAGTGGGGAGTGATCCCTCCCAGTCCTTGTCTCGACCCACGAGCCTGCCTTTGGATTTTCTCCTCATCCCAACGTGGCCAGGGGCTGGGGTGGGGGGGTGAGTGAGCGGCTTCGTGGTGCTTTGTTACCAACTGAGCTGAACCCAAAACCACGACAACAAGGCAGCCAAGTTTGTTGCTAGATTTTTAGTTCCAGTGCTCACCAGGGCAACCTTTAGTATGTAATGTATTGATACACTGACAAAATAATTTTTATGTTGACCTAATAGCTGCAGGTAAAATATGGGCTGTGAATAACTTCTAATGCGTATGAAATTCCACTTGCTTTCCCTAGAGTCCAAATGATTTAGGTTAAAATCAATTTCTCACCTGGGATAGCAGTTTTCTTTTCAGCAAACTAACTAGATCTCTAGAAGCCAATTTCATAACCTGTTCATGGAACTATTTAGCCAAATGACACTGAGTCCTTGGATTCTTAAAACATGCCATTTTAAAAAGCATTTGGACAGAGTGAGTATTGTACTACTCAAGAATTCCCAGCAATGACAGAGTGTTTTAGCTTTTGGTTTGCCATGTTCCACATAATTGCTTATAGTGAGATTCTTAGCTGCAACTATATTGACATATTCTTTTTGAGGAACGTTTCTCAGTATCACATCAGTGACATAGGAGTAGATACCCTTCCTAGTGCATTTGATATAAAGAGCTAATGAAGGATTTTTGTACAGCCACTTGGTAAAACACCACGTGGCTCTGTGAAAATGAAGGCAGTAATACAATTGCTTTTCTGCTTTGCCCCAGTGAGAAGGGAGATCTGTGAAAGTATGGAGAAGCAAGAGGGAGAAGGAAGTAAGTTTATTAACAAGCTTTTCTCCATTAGCTCCTGTGTCCTCTTGCCAGCCGTGACACTGGCCTGTGTACACCCATCAAGTATGCTAACAGACTGAATGATTCCAGCAGGGGAGCAGAAAACAGGAGAAAATAAGGTCTCAGACTAGTTTCTATGGCTGTGGCACACTGCCTGTGGGACCACACTGTCTGTGGCTGTGTGCCTATGCAGCTACCTGATACCTCTCTGGTGGGGACAGTGTAGTGACATTGGGCGTGCCTCAGCACTGCCACAGGACCCACGTGGACAGGAGGAAGACTTCCCTATCCCAGGTTCCATAAGGGCTGTGTCCAACTCTACCCAAGGTTCTTGACCTCAGCTGAAAGCAGGTGTGTAGAGTGCAGATCTAGCCTTGTCAAAACAACCAGGAAAGTTCCCACTTGATTGTAAAAGGCTCCATTTATAGTAAAGTTGTAATTGTACCTAGGTTTCTCTGCAATATGGAGGAGCAGCCTGCGGATATCACCAAACCCACCTGCCAAGCTTCTTCATAACAGATGGTGTCTCTGATGTTGGACCTTTTACTCTACAAGTGTCATTCTGTAATAGAATCTCATTTTCTAACTCTACATGTTGAACTGCTCTCAAATCCATTTTTTACTTACATTAGATTTACGTTCCTTTTCATTTCACTCACTTTTATCTTGCTGGAGCATTTAAAAATTGAATGTAACACTCACACATTTTTAGCTGGTCATTAGGCACCTTTTCCCATTAATCAGATATGAACATACAGTGATAAAACTGCCTTTGGTGAAGTTCTGAATGACCTAAATGCATGTTTCAGCAATGTTTGTTTTCAGCTGAGTGAAAACAGTAGTTACTTTCTCTAATACAGTGATTTCCAGCTGCGAATCTGACACACAGAAAAAAGCTGAGGTATCCTTAGACTGATTAATGCTGCTTCCAAAAGAGCTTCCCAGGTAGAGGTTTTGTGAGGGTGTGGTATGTATAATGAAAGTGTTTGCATTGTAATTGGACTCTCTGTGCAGTGCTGATACACCATCTCCTCTGGAAACTTAACACATTAAAAAGATATGATACAAATAATAGTAGCAAAACATGTTCTTCAGCAATTAGTAGCTGCAAAGGATTAAATATTTGCTACACTGAAGATAGAGAAAAGTTACAGTGACATCACTGAGATCAGAATTTCACTGACAGAGTTTTTTGCATCCTAAGTCAACGGCAACTATTACTTACAATGACACAATCATGGGGGTCGTACCTTAACTGGTCTGATTGCACTCTAACTGGACTATATGTTGCAGCACAGTACTCCAGCGCACAGGTTACACTTACATCAGAAGGCTCTAGATGAGCTAGGTGGGAAGGTGGAAGCAGCTTACCAAAAGCAGCTTGAAACAAATTTTTTCTGCTGAGAATATTATGTGCAGCTATCTTGGACAAGTCTGCACATCACTGCAACGTGCAGGGTGGATACAAGAAAGGAGCATCTCCTGGGGGTTGGCAAAGTCTCACTGTGGCTGTGATTCAACCTTAGAATTTCTCCTGTGGCAAAACTATTTTAACAGGTTTCTGTCCTTCCCCTTGCACATCATCCAACTTCCTCTGTGAAAGGACATGGATTAAATTAAGCCCTCCAAAAACCATTTTGTCTTCTGAATTTCATTTTTTTAAAATTACTAATTTCATTGATTGAATTGGTTCCATGATTAGCCCTGTCATTCTGATGAAAGGAGTCAAAAGCAGCTTGATAGTGGAAACAAGTAATTTGGGAAAGAGAGGGGTTGGAATAATGCTGTGTCTGGAGTAAATGTCCATGGAGTGATCTCTCAGATGCATGCATTGTTCATATGGAACAGTTTGAAAAGCAGGGTCATTAAAGCTGCCTCTGGATCTGCTTGTGAATAATATCTCAATGTAGAACACAGAAAATTTGTTCTTCTCACTGGAAAAGTGTGAGTTTTGATCTAGTTTTAAAGTAAATTATTTGCTTGGGGAAACTGTATGATTGAACTACATTTGAAATATCACCTTTGTTTTCTTTATTGCCTCTTTATTGTCACGCTAGGGAAATATAAGTAAGTGATGCAGTAAGATCATTTGCAGAAGAAGTGGGACTGCTTACAGGGAGAGTTAATACTAGAAGATGCTAAAATATTTTTTAAAGCTATGGGAATAATACCACCCCTTCAATTAGGAGGCATTTCTTTTAATAACTTCATACTTGGGCCTTGATTTCACTGAAAGACTGGGGAAATGGTTAGTAAATGAATGCTTTTGTTTTAGCTTTTGTGTCATTCCTCTGACTAGTTCAGCCCCTGTGCTGTCAGTTTTTCACACATCCATTGTGAGTAGGGTTGCATTTTTTGCATGCTCGAGATGATAGAATTGGTTTTAGAAAACTTTATGGCTGTAATGCTAATCAATGATGTTGTTACTGAGCTACTGAAGATCTCTTTGCAGTACCCAATTAACAATACCAACATACAGAAGAACTGTACGATACTGCTGTTGCAAGTGATCCAAAGAAGATAATGTTTCTTCTCATTAGTATTTGCTATTACTAAGGCAAATAACAAGCAGTCAGAATCATGCGTTTCTTCAGTGTTTAAAATACTAAGAAAGAAAATAGATTCTAAAAAGGAAATCCTCTCCTTTCCCAAATATAACAAAGCATAGACTGGATTTATAGAACTGACTTGTGTTTTGAACACCTAAGATGGAATTTGTCTTGTTCAGCCAAGTTCCAATTGCTTTCTGGTCCTCTCTTCCTCTGACAGCTCTTGCTTTACTGACAGTTCACATGCCATAATGCTTTGATATAGGAAAAAAAAAAACAAACAAAAAAACCTGACAAGAGGAAAATTGTACTTTGTAAGATCTGTGACTCCACTGATACCAAAGAAACTTTCTCTCTTTATGCCTTTTTTTAATATATTTATGTTTTAAACAAGAAATTATACTGAACAAAAGACATTGGTGCCACTATTAATAACACAGTGTTATTCCATGAGAATTCAGGCAAGCAGGCAGACATTAATGGAAACACCTTGTCGTTGGCCTGCTGACAGCTCCCTCCAAAAAACTCCAGCCACAAGCTGGTTCTCAATATATTGGTCTTTTGTAATCCTAGCCCATGTTAAAGATGTAAGGGCAGCATTGGAACACTGATGTGACTCATGTTGTTAGTATAGTTTATCCTTGCATAACCAACATCTGAGACTAAACCTTAATGACGGATTTCTAGGGCAGCACAAAGCACTACACACCTAACTTCTTCCAAGTTAGACACTTCCATTTTTATAGGTATGATGTGTAGCTTAGGATTACCTGACACTTGTCAGAATACTTTGTTTTAAAAGTTGTAGCTTTATTAAATTTTGTCCACTTGATCTGAAATTTTCACTCCTAAAGATATGAATCAGTCTGGCAGTTTAAGGAGCATTTCACCCAAAACAGTTTACACTCTGAGAACAAAGACAGAGAAAAGGTATTGTCTTCTCCATGTTACAAAACTCTGGAAATTTTGGAAATTCCTAATGTTTTCTCTTTAAAATCTGGCAAATTTGTAGCATTTATACCAAGAATGTGTCTTGTGCTGTTATGGTGAAAACGTCCTAGACATTATTCCTGTATATGGCCCACACCAGAACTGTCTGAGACAATCATCTCCCAGATTTTAACTGTGGGATACTAGGGGCGATAGACAATACTGATCCAGGAACCGGAATCAGAAATGAGGACACTATATTGCTAGTGTTTCCTCTGACCTCATTGCTGGGTGCAGGCAACGAGAAGGTGGAAGGCCCCAGACTTGTATGAAAAAAAGACAAGAAGCAGATGTGAGAGAAGGATGCAGACTGCACAGGGAGAGGTAAGTGCCAGTTGTTGTGAAGCTGTAAGAGAGATCCGTGGAAGACCCATGGAGAGACTGAGACTGGATAGGGAGTACAGAGAAGGAAAGTGGGCTTGGATCTGAAGCATATGTGAAACAGGTCTAATAAACCAATGAAATAAAATGTTTACAAGGGAGGAAGACAAGTCAAATGAAACTGAGACAGCCCAAGCCAAGGGATATGGACCTGCTCCACGCTGCTGAAGAGGTGACTGGGACAGATTGGATGTGAAAAATGTTATGAGGACAAGTGTCCTGAAGACTGAACTGCAACACAGGTTGTTCTTCTAATATAGCTCATTATGTATTTGTGAGGGTATATATTAACTGGTACATTAACATATAGAGTTCAAATTTCAAAGTATGGAAAACATGGCAAGAAAGGGTGTATGGAATTTCCAGCATTGCTGAAATGTAAATACTGAATTTAGGGAAGGAATCCTTCATCTCCGTGACTACAACTTGCATTCATTTATTAAATGTAATTAAATAAACCCTAGATTCTGGAAGGAAGAAAAAATAATAGAAACATAACTCAGCCCTTTATCATCAGTGTAAAATGACAGTTATGTTTCCATAGCAATAGAAACCAGTGAATGAGCTACTCACACTGCATGCCAATGAACACATGCAACTCTTTGACATGACTTTAGGTTTCTATAGCAACCATTTTTATACTAGTGTATCAGGTTGTCAAAAATAATTACAAATGGTATCCAAGGCATTGTAGTTCTTCTGATTTCATTAATCTCATCATTTTTTTACATATTTGCTGATTGCGAGCTTGTAAATATAGAGAAGGTAAACCTGTGAACAAGATCCTAATCCCAGCATCATAGATATTAATCCAGAGTAACACCCCAGGCTGCAGGAGGTGCACTGTGGAATGATGTGGGTGCTGCTGGCAGGACAGTCATGGTCCTTTGTGCTCCATCTGCAGCATTGTCAGCTGGAAGAGCTGGTGCTATGCATCTCAATGAATTTACACAATTATGTGTAAATAGGTTATAATGTACAGGGAAACCTGGGGGATCTTATGTTCGGTTATTATTTTATCATGGAATGTCTATCTTTAGGAAGTACAGTGATCAAAAGGAACACTAAATAAGATCCTTTTTTTACATGAACAGAGAGTTGTCATAGAGCATGCATTTGACTGAAGGCCAAGTATCTTAATCCGATTTTCTGGGGGAGAGTAGACGGGAGACTGAAGGATCAAATTGTTTTCCTTTTTTTTTTTTTTTTT
>VYZV01022562.1:82591-98474 GCA_013401275.1 Pandion haliaetus | reverse complement strand
CTTCTGGAACAATTTGATCTTTAAAAAATATTTGATTCAGGAGAATTTCTGAAAGACAGAAAAAAAAATTTATATTATGATAATTATTAAAAAAATAAAAGGATAAAGAGCTCATCCATATAACTTACACTACCCTGATACTGATTACAGGCAAAATGATGTAGTATTTCTGGAAAAACAAAATCAGCACGTTCGTAAAAGGTACAGAATAAAAGCACAATTAATTCCAAGAAACATGACTGTGGAAAATAGATCTTCTTGGTAAGTTTGCTATTTTTTAATGAGATCACAAGATCTTTTAGTTAATGAAGGTAAATGAGATGAGAACCTAAAATCTTTGCATTAATAATTAAGACAAGAACAAGCCTCGTTTGAAGTAAAAATTGAGTAAATATCCCTGTTGGATCACTAAGATTAACTAGGTTCTCTAAGATCCTGTGTTGTGACTAACCATTTACTAGAACAAAAGATAAAATCATTGCTGATATGATTTGCAGATGACATAAAATTGGTGGAGATACAATTAATGACGTGGTGAGGCCAATCATACAGCTAGATCTGGATCTTTTGGTAATATGCAGTTATTTGCACAGCCTAAGACAAAATACAGCTGTCAAATGCAGGGGCAGAGGAATATAAGACAAGTAATGCAGCATCTTGAACTAAACTGATACTAAGGGACCTAGAAATACTGGCATACAGTGAGCTGAGCTAAGATTGCTTTTATCACAGTGCAATTATAAAGGATAACCCAGTCCTTGGGAGCATATCAAGTCAGAATTTATGCACCCATATATGAAACCAGTGAAACCAGTATTAAAATCCTGTGCCATCTTTCTAAGGAGAATGCAAGAAAGTTAGAAAGGATTCAGAAAACAGCACCAAGATTGAATCAAATCTATAACCCATGCTTTATACTGAGAGATTTAAGAAGTTCAGCCCAAATTAAAGAAGAGAAGTCAATAGATTACATGACCACAAGTAATGCATTTCCATAGGGTTTTCTGTACTTTTACAGCTTTAACTGCACATGAATAGTGACTCCTATGCCTCCCGAATTCCCCAGATTTAAGGAATATACAATGGTCATGGTTGCAGGACATTTGCACTAAGTTGTCACAGTAACTCGTTACAGACTAAGTACACTCATTACCACTACATTAACAAACAGTTTATTTCCTCATGTGTAATGCACATATAACAGAATTCCAAACACCTGAAAATGGTGGTAAAAGTACAGAATCTTCAAAACTGCCTGCAGAGATTTTCCAGGCAAAAACATGCCTAGGAAATGTTTTACCCTGACCTACATGGATGCTTGACAGTAAGTGGCAAAAACCAAGACTGAGTGAATGGAAGCTAATACTAGGCTACATTATATCAGAAATAAGGTACACATTTTTTCTGTATTGAGGGTATTAATCACTGCAGTAACTTACCTAAAGAATACCATGAATCCTTCATCATTTGAAGTTTTTCATTTCAGAAAAGAAACCTCTTTATAAAATATGCTATAGATAAAAAAAAATCTGCAAGTGTCAGTGCAAGAATTACTAGGTGAAAATTGATGCCAAGTATATTGCGGCTATTAACACTAGATTACCACTGGCTTTTAAAAGCTCCCTGTGTAAATCCTTTAGATTAATAGATCCTTTAGTAATATCAAAATGCTACCAAACATTTTACATATATCTGAATGCTTACATACTCTTCAATGGAATTGTATCTCATTGCTTTTGTTTCGTATTTTTTTCTGCTTCTTGTTTTGTGGTATAATTTGAAGTTCTTAGAAGTGATATGAATGAGGCTATAACATGAACTGAAACTGCCTTTCTTCCAGGTAAAGAGAGAAATGTTTCTCTGCAAGAAGATTATAGGAAGGGGAAAAAACAACATGACTCTGCCTGTGTAAGGACAATGACAACTATAGCCACACCTGACAAAATAACTTGTGAAACATCATCTCTTAGAAATTGCATTTACTACTGGTAACCTATGAGAGATTTTACGTGCATATACAACAATAACCACGCTACAATGAAGTATATACAAGTAGGTAACCTAAATCATCAATTCCAGAAATTTAATTTACAATACAATGAATCACATTTATCCTGTATCACCTATGTCCAAGTTTTGCTACTAGTCACAAAGCTTACAAATAAATTGGGGGTTCAAGGCTGAGAGGTGAAATAGATATAATTCAGGTATCCAACATTCTCTCCTGCAAAATTCCATGTTTTCTCTGCAGTGTTTAACAGTGACAGAAATCTGCTTCAAACATTGTCAAAGACGTGCAGAAATAAGAGATCAATCGGGTACAGATTACTCTGTGCAGATGACAGTCACACATTGTCTCAATATCTCAAGTACAAAGTAAATAAGCAAGACGTTTTGTCATCACTCTTTCTGCATGTAGTATTGACAGGCAGTCAAGGACTGAGGTCACGATACCTGATCAAACTAATTTTATTCACACTTTTTTCCTTCTAATCGCATCCCAAGTTAAAGAAGGAAACTTATTTCCTTTATGTTTTTTATCATTAGCAAATTTTTACTTGCTTTATCAGCAGATTTTTTTTAACAGCATAAACATATATCATGAAAATAATATTTATTAAAATCTCCTTGTCCAGTCCCTTTTTTCAACTGAAATAACTAGGATCAATTTGTGAGTTCACATATTATTTTATGAACTTCACCTTATTTGGTTACACTTTATTCTACTTGGTTAGATTGTATTTTCTGAGTATTATGCTTCAATATTAACTGTAAATTATATAGAAATACTAAAATGAGTTCTGATAAAATACTGAGATGCTACAATTATGCAATATATATGCCACAAGTATGTTATAAAGAAGCTAATAAACAGAAAAGCCACATCATCTGAGTCTTACAGGCTATAAAAGTGTCTAATTATTTTCAAGAATGACTAAAGTATATGTTCTTGCTACTATACACCTGGAGAATCTATTAACATTCCCTCACGTGAGTGAAAATACTTTCAGTTCCATGTTTTTCTTTAGTCTTGTTTCAGAGATCACATCCTTTGATTATAAATAAAATGTGTAACTTCATCCTACTTGAGTCATGTCCAATGTTTCAGATAACTTCAATGGAGAACAGAATATCTGCAAAAGCAACCACTACAGATCCTATACATGCTGAAGTTTAGAAGTCTTACTACACACTGCTACATGCTTTCTTTTTAGACACACTGTAGAGGTGATGGAAAGCCAAAGTATTTCTCATGTTTGTTTTTCCATACTCTCGGTGCAATGCAAGTTTTCTATTTTTCTAGCTCTTTGCAAAGACTGCAGAGTCTACCATTAGACAGATTCTAGACTCCCATGAGGCTCAAGGATGAACTAAACCATCATTTAATTACTGAGAAATAATTAAACCATTACAAATAATTCAATATTTAAATTTGTATTAATTACATAAATGGAAATTACTGGACTTCCAAGAACTTACCAGAAAAAACAAGCTGATTGTTCCCCTACTTTTTTCAGCCATGACTGGTTCTTCACTTCTGAAGCAGATATAATGTAGTGCCATTGCTAATGAACTACTTTTTCATTAGGATTAAGTTTAAGACTTAATCACTTTCATGTTAGAAATGAATGATAGGAGGATTCCACTGAAGTTACTGCAACTCTGAGCTATGGTTTATCATATGGTATTTCACAAATCTTTTCTGAACAGTGTCAGGCTCACCTTTGGATCGACAATTGTTTTAAAAGCCTTTATGAAATACAAAGCGTATGACCACTACTATACTTCAGCAGTGTGCAGCGGTGTTCTCCCCCCCTCCCCGCTTAAGCCATAACCACCAGTGGGGGTTGTGATGGCTGCATCCAGCTTACTCCAGGCTTTGGGGGATAGATGGCAACATGGTAGCCAAGGGCTGTTGGGAATGGTGAGCCAGACCTCTTGCTTGTATGCAAAATGACTGTAAGTCAATCATTTTACTTTACAGTGGACAGCCCAGGGCCCGTTGAGCTCTCCTGCATGGCAGCGGGCTGCATGCCAGGATCTCCCCTTGAGTAGGGATGCCTCTCAAGGTTACTCCTCAAGGTTGAGAGATTCCTTGCTGCAACAGATTCTTGGAAAGTGATTAATACCATGCTAAACTGAAATCTTAGCTAAGTGATACAAAGGATTGATCGTGCATATGTAATCCTTTAGACATAAACCGTTGACCAAGTCTGGGACTAGGATTGGATCCAGCTGCACCTACACTCCTCTCTGTGAAGGAGTTTAGAAAACAGGGGGGGCCTTTCTGAACATCAGGACTCAAAGGGAGAGTGTCCCTGACAGTTTTGTCTGACCTTGTCCTCTATGCAGTAAATACTCCAAGTGTACTTTGCCATCAAATATTCTTATACTACTGTCACATTTACCATTGCACTTTATTGATATAATAAAGTATATTGTTGCTTCTCTCTTAAGAGTGAAGTGCCTGACTCCATACACGACACAGTGATTCCCTCAAACAATAACGAACAATTCTGCAAGCAGTTTGCTATTAAATGCCTTTGTGAACCCTTCACGTTTGCTCAGCACTGTCTGTTGCAAAGTCTAGGAGACTTAACTCAATTGACCAAAATGTCACTTGGTAGCCATTTGATCATTTGATTCTTACGGGAAAGATTAAAGCATTTCATCGTTGTAGTCAATTTCTACCACAGAGACTCAAGAGAGCAAAGGCAAAAAAGAAAAGACCTAATCTGAAATTCGCATTAGCACAATTGCTAATCAGATGCGGCTTCTGAAAAAAAATCCCACATAAAAGCTTTTTGCTTTAGATATCACAGGGAAGAAGAAAGCACAGTTCAGCACAATATTCAAATATGTCTTCAAACCTCTTGTGGCTCAAAAATACCCCTAACAAACCCCAAATGCAAATGCTAGTAGTTAAACTTTCTAAAACTTTTAATTATTATGTGCTGATATAATAGTGTTTTATTAAAAGCAGACTATGAACAGATTCAATCAAAGTGGTGCAAGAGTAATTTCCAGAACTTCCAAGTCTACAGACATCTGTGACACTTCAGCTTCATCTCTACTAATAAACATGACTGGGACTGTTCTTCGTCACTGAAGAGAATTTACATGGACTGACCTACATCCACTCTGAACCAGCATGCTGACTGCCAACGGTATATGTTCTTGACCCATACTAACTGCAGAACTATACACAGGAAGTTTTTGGTGTTGTGCTAGATGGCATGGCTAACCAGCAATCAAGGGACTGTTCTGACAATTAAAACAACATAGACAAGTCAATTCCAGAACACAGGCATGTGCCCTTATACTCTCTGGTTGATTAATTAATAAAAACACAGCTTTAATTTTCATAGACTTGAAGTTCTTAGCAGGGACTTGGATGGAGCACAGGTTAAGATTGACAAGTGGAAAACCATTAGTAAACACACAATGATGATGAATCCAGAGAAACTGCTTTAGCATCTTTAACTTAGACCACTCGATATTTAAAAGTTAGGTCCCTGACTTTGGAAGGGTGATTCACAGGAACAGCAGTAAGTGACTAAGACCTCCCCACAAATGGTGGGGCTAGGTGTAAACCTTTGAACTGTACAACTATTTCATATTTAATGACCTAGTCTTTTATTAACACTGATGAGTTCTTCTGCCGCGCAACCTGCAAAACATAGCTTATCTTGAGTAAATGTTGGAAAATCCTGAACACAAAAATATTTTGGAGTTCCCATCTTCTGTGGTGTTTCAGTGCCTTAGTCAGAACTTTGTATTAAGTATCTCCACTTACTTGCCATATTTTCCACTTACTCTCCATCACCAAAAAAAACACTTTCTGAAATTCTGAATCAAACAAAGCCTTAAAATGTCACTACTGGTGGCTGTAGCAGTGTACAAAACTGCTACCTTGTTCAGGGGAGAGTAGCGTGGCATTAACTCCCCATGCTTAAGAAAGTAAGAAGCTTCTGTCTTCAAATTCTTAGATTTAATTTTCAAGGGAAAGGAGAATTTTTCATGTGTAAACAAATTAAATTTGGGGTGACTGGTCATTTCTTATTTGGGAGACAATGCATTGTATTTCTAATTCTCATTTCAGAGAAGTCTGCAGCTTAAAACATAAAGCTAACTTTAAATAAAATAACTGAAATATACCAAAAAGGAAACAGGTCACTACTGACCACTAAGACAAAAAAGAACACGTGGATCCTACTCAAGAAAATTAGTTATTCACAGGACACACACAGGATGTAGTCGGTAAGACTGAATATAATTAATCTAGTGAATAATAGATATGGAAATAAGGATAAATATATCAAAGTATGCCATTAACAAACCAAATGCATTCTAATTTGCCATCTTGGGTTTTTTCATTAATAAGTATCTACTGACCTCTGACATAATAAAGCGAGAAGTCATGCTTTGACAGATTTTGTTACAGAACAAAATCTTGTTAATTAACAATAATATCTGGCTTAACAGTTATGAGCACCTACAACACTGCGAATTAACACAAAAATGCAAGAGAAAGTATCATTCACCACAACAATCCTTTGAAATTTTTGAAGTATGCTTTAAAGTATTTATGATAAAAAAATAAATTAATGTAGTATGTACTTAGTAAGTACTCCACACAATGCTTGTAAAGCAAAAAAATCTTAGTAACATGACCTATCACTACCATATTCTGGTTTTAAAATCTTTAGCGAAATATATGAAGTGTAAAATTATTGTAAGTGTACATGTGATTGACTTCAATGTGAATTCATGAAATTATTCCGCAACTGAATACAGCAACTTTAAAGAAGATAAATTCTAAATTTCTAAAATGTATCCTTTAAAAATTATGTATATTTTAAATTCATAAATATTTTGCCTGATTACCTCCTGTTTTAAAAAAACAAAGTTCAATTTTAATTTGCACTGAAATTTCCCAATTAGCATGCAGCAAACATCATGACACTTAAACTGAAAGAAAATTAAATTCATTTTTCAGTGTAGTTCTCAAAAGTGTGATACTTATAGGAAAATAATGATTCTTCCACTCTGAGGAACATAAATGGCATCTTGATTCCATTTCATCTCATAACAGCCTGGTTGGCTCCAGTCTTTTTCTATCCTAACTGAAGGGGTTGTGGACTATCTAATTTACTAATAAAAATGCAACACTTCTGTCTTCCTTTCCTTTTTTGCACATTTGCTGCTAAAACTTTTTTCCATCTTAAGATACTCATAAAGATGGTGGGGAGCCCCTTGACTCTGCTTTATGCTCTGTAAAGTGCTTTTTTACAGAGAAAAAAACCCAAATTTTGTTGAAATGCTCCCCTTGCTGCTGATGTAGAGGCTGAATAGAATTATCAGACTCTCCTGCTTTTCCAAGGAAAGAGCTTAATGACCTTTAAAGGGCTTTGTCCAGATCACCAAGATGTCCAAGTTCAACATCTTGGCATGTGATACTTCCGATAAAGCTGTGCTGACAAAAATAATCCTTCACCTAAGACTATATTATCCTTTCCCAGTAACAAACTAATGGGGTTCTTTATTATGCTCTGTTTTGCAAGAAAAATATGAGATCTGTATCGGACTACCCATTTTATAATTACTTAAGTCAAGGATATGGATCCAAGCAAATTATACATGATTATGAAAACAAGTTATCCTTGTTAGAACTATCAGTAGAAAATTAGTTTATAGTATTGGTATTTAAAATTACTGTATTTCAATGTGTAAGCTAATAATCATAAGGAAAACATAGCTCCAGCTTAAGAAGCCACTGCTTTTTGTTTTTCTATAGGTCTGTTAGAAAACCACATTATATTTGATATAGCAGGTAAAATCTTTTTCCAGGGAAGCTGATGACAAAACCTACGTTAATTTCTTACCCGTAACATTCGGAGAGGCAAAGAAAAAGCGAGGAGGGTGGGGGAAGTGAAAAGTCCCATCACCTTTTTGGATGGAGCTTCAGAAAAAGAACAAGAGCTTCACAGAACAGAAAGTACAAATACAAGGGAGATCCGCTGCCTAAGGTTGGGGCATTCAATCATAAAGCGGAATATCAGGTCTTCCTCCCCTCATTATATCTGTTTGTTCTTCTTTAAAAAGAATAGTGATGCTTTTTATTAAAAAAGAAAGTTTTAGGTTTCTGCTGTCAATAAAGAAGTCTAAACTGCATCTTATTAAACTGAGATTATCTCCTAGCTACTTTTCCTTTATCAATGATACT
Source organism: Pandion haliaetus (assembly GCA_013401275.1). Lineage (NCBI taxonomy): Eukaryota > Metazoa > Chordata > Aves > Accipitriformes > Pandionidae > Pandion > Pandion haliaetus. Next base: position 90,247 of record VYZV01022562.1, on the reverse strand, counting down.
TTGAAGGGGCAGGGGATCAGATACACCTCTTTCATATTTTTTGGTATCTTATACCCACACAACAAAAAATATGAGGCAGTCCCAAATCACCACACACACTTTCAAAATTAACCTTCTCAACTCCCTAAGGCAATCTGCATTTTAGATTCTTCTCTAAGGACCAGAGTAAAAACATTAGGCACCGCAGAACTTGATTTGCAAGTAGGGGCTGCGCATAGTATTTGATCTGACTCCACAAACAAATTTAAGTGAGTTTTTGACAAGTCATACTTCAATCAATATTTCAATAGGAAAATCCAGAAGTATTTATAAATACCCACTCAAACTAAATATTAACAAATTCTCCAGATTCTGATTATAATTTACTGAAATTTCTCAAAGATTCTTTTTGACTAATAACTGGCAACATGCCAGTGCAAGTTGTTACATACCTTGTTATCAGAATAGACTAGACTTGGCTAGAGTTTACAAGATTTTGTATGCTTGTCTTTCAAGATAGAAAGCAAAAATACCCGGCTTTTGGAGAAAAGGTAATGGTGCTAGTAACTAGAAGTTATTCTGTTGGATATAATAATTACAAAACCTTGACTGAAAGTATTTTTTTACAGTGTGTAAAGAATTATATAATGAAAATTAAAAAATTTTCTTCTGTACCTTATGACGACTAAATTTTTATTCAAAATTACTAAATTAAAAAAGTATCCATTAATGATTTTCTGTAACAAAAACTCTGTCAAATCATCATAGTTTGGGATTTTTATTTTCCGCTCCTTAAATAGTTGAGTTTAAAAGTACAATGCCATTAATCTTACCGTTAATCTACTTAAAGTTTATGTAATTTTATGATCCATATCAAATAAAGGAAATAATTGCATCAGCTTATAATACTATATGGACAGGATCAGAACAAAGATCCAGCTATACCAATATCACGTCTGAAGTGTTGGAATAGATCCCTACTGAAACTCATAAAATAGGGCAGACGTTCTCCAGAGTACTTTCCCAGTTTCCAACCATTTGAGACTGGAAGCATTCCTTAGCCAGAGGTGGCAACTTTGCATTTATTAGTGAACTACTCTATGGAACTGAACTGATGTAAAATTTTTGCAGCCGCTCCATCCTTATGCCATTAGTGTCACAGTTTATGTGTTGTGAGAAGAACCACCTTCTAAGAAGTTAATTTGATGCCCCCTAGTTCTTGTATTAGAGGAGAGAGTGAAAAATGGATCTCTGTTTATTCTCTCCATGCCACTCAGGATTTTAGACATCTCTGTCATATTCTTCCTTGTTAATCCACTTTTGTAGGCCAAAGAGTTGTTATTAAAGACTATTGCAGAACTACTTTGTCATTCCTCATACACATGCCTTTCCACATCTGTGACTACCTCGTTTCTCTCTCTGAACCTTTCCAATTCTACAGTATCCATTTTGAGATGCAGAGAAAAGAGTTGAAAGGTTTTTCAAAATGCAAGCCTACTGTGGCTTTCTGCTTTAGTATCCTAATGCTCTGTTTTCTTCTTTGTTTTGTTTTGGGTTTTTCCCCCCCTTTCTGAGCACTCTGGTTTTTTGACTGCTATGGGCATTGAACTGACATACTCATGGAACTATCATAAACCCAATATCTCAGCACTGAGAGGAAACAGCTCAGAGTCACTGTTTTTTTACATAAAATAAAATTTTTTGGTTTTCCATAATGCCATTAAACTTATACTGAGTGTCATCTGGCCTTCTAGCCTGCAGTTGCTCTACCTCTCAAAAGATACTTCTGCAGCCCCGCACAGCTGGTCCTTCTTTTTACTACCCTGAGACATTTAGTATCATAAGCAAACTTTGTCATTTTGCTAACCCCTTTCCAGATTACTTAGAAATATGATGAACTGTATCCTAAAACATATCCATCTAGAACTCCACCGGTGACCTTCCACTCTGAGAATGGAATATTGATTTTTATCCCCAATTCCTCATCTGTTAGCCAATTATTTATCCATACAAGACCCGCATCTTATGGCTAAGTTATTTGTCAAAAGTCTTCTGGAGATCCAAGTAGATTATATCTGCTGTATCTCCTTTATCCAGTTAGCTGCTGATTGCTTCCAAAAACTGCAATAAATGTGAAGACTGACCTCTCATTACAAATCCACGTTGACTCTCCCCCCATGTTACCCATCTACATATTCACTAATTCTGTTCTTTATTACAGCATCTACTAATTTGACCAGTAAATCCTTTCTCAGTTGAAAAGTATCTGCAAACCCTAAGCTGAAGGGAAGAGAATGTGGAACCCCCTAAATACACAGAAAACTTTACAGGCTCAGTAGTATGATACCCGATTCCCTATGTAACAGAAATTGTATTAGCCCTGGTGGCATACAAAACAAGCTGAAAACCAAAAGTATGAGAAAAAGCCTATTATAAAGTGCTATGGGTTTGCGTGGCACGGTTTCTTTGGTAGAAGAAGAAGGGGCTGCAGAGGTGGCTCCTGTGAGAAGCTGCTAGAAGCTCCCCCGGCTCCAAGTCAGACCCGCCTCTGGCCCAGGCCGACCCCATCAATGATGGTGGGAGCGCCTCTGGGAGAACATATTTAAGAAGGGGAACCGGCAGTGTGTGTGGGTTGGAACGTGAGAGGAACACCTCTGCAGATACTGAGGTCAGTGAAAAAGAAGGGGTAGGAGGGGTGCCTGAGGAGGCTGATGGCCCTGCAGCCCACGGTGAGATGGCAGGCTGTCCCCCTGCAGCCCATGGAGGTGAACGGTGCAGCGGAGGCTCCCAAAGATGGCTGTGACTCCATGGGAAAGCCCACGCTGGAGCAGTGTGTGACTGGAGAGCAGCCCACGGAAAGGACCCGCGCCAGGGAAGTTTGGGAAGAACTGAAGCCCGCAGAAAGGACCCACGCTGGAGAAGTTGGTGAAGGACTGTCTCCCATGGGAGGGACCCCACGGTGGAGCAGGGGACGAGTGAGGAATCTCCCCCCTGAGGAAAGGAGCGGCAGAGACAATGTGTGGCGAGCTGACTCAACCTCCATCCCCTGTTCCCCTGTGCCATCATGGGGAGGAGGTAGAGAGAACCGGGAATGGAGCTGATCTGGGAAGGCGGGAGGGGTGGCGGAAAGGTGTTCTGAGGTTTGGTTTCCCTTCCTAATATCCTTCGGTTTTTTGATTTGTAGTAAATGAAATGGATTTTGTTTCTTCCCCAAGTTGAGCCTGTCTTTTGCCTGTGGCCATATTGGGGAGTGATCCCTCCCAGTCCTTGTCTCGACCCACGAGCCTGCCTTTGTATTTTCTCCTCATCCCAACGTGGCCAGGGGCGGGGGTGGGGAGTAAGCGAGAGGCTTCGTGGTGCTTTGTTACCAGCTGGGCTGAAACCAAAACCACGACATAAAGCCAACATGTTCTTATACATATCTTTCATACAATTACATAAAATGTTACAACACAAAATTCAAGCACACACTTACTTGTATTTATTTTTACCAAAACCCCAGCCAAACAAAAAAAACTACACACATGCCGCACCCACTCCCCCACCCCCCCAAAAAAAACCTGTCTAGTGAAGCAATAAAATATTAGAATGTAGCAGCAGAGTGCTAGTATGTGCTACTCATTGTAGTAGCACAGTGTTAAGCATTTGTATGAAAATATCCAGGATTCTCTTAACACTTTTAAGTGTTTGTTTTTTGAAAGTGTTCTGCGTTGCACTGGCAACCCCATATAGTCCTTGATGCAAGGCTAGTTATGTAAGTTGCCCTTAATGAATTCCCTCAGGGCAGCTATAACTTGTGCTCCCGTATTAAAAGAACTGACTAACTTCTTTTCAAACAAAAATGTTGAAATAGCAAATCAATCTATAAATGCAACAGTATTTCATACTGAGAAACCTCAGGTCATTTTAAATTTCAGTGTTTTCTCCATCTTTTATATTAACAGAGTCTCAGCTTTAGTTTTGTCAGAAAATCACAGTACTTGTTTCACTATGAAGACATGCAGAATTGTTTCTTACATGTTATTTTATGTGGTTCTAAAATATGTATCAGCACTTGATCATACTTTCATTAACTGGTAATAGCAGCCAGATTTCCAGAACAGGAGTATCCTGTAAATCACTGAAAAATACTACAGTGGATTTCCAACAGAAGACAAGTGTGTTGAAGACTGAAAACAGAAATCAACAAGAGTTTTCAGTTCTGACATTGATAACCTTATAGCTCCTCAAGCTCCTCTTTATTAAACCTTACTAGGAAAACAAAGTTCCCCTTTCTTCTGATTATACACCTAAAAGCCCTCATATTTTTTACTAAATTTCATATTATTTTCAAATACAATCTGCTGCCTCCCCACCACACTCATTACTCTGCAATATTTTCTGGAAAGGTACATTACTTTCTGTCTCATGTTAACAGCAGCTTGGTCACACTATCAGTGGTTTCAGAAATCCTGTCTCTTGGTCCAAATTCATTCCCACAGTAACTGGAAAATACTGTAATAAATGTAACTTGTCAGACCCCATTGAGCAGACTTACATTACCAAGTAGCAGCACTTGTGTTTATATCTTGTTATAAATAGGAACACTCATAGTGAGGTATTTTCATATGAATGAATGCCTTTTAAGCTATAAAAAAAAATTGGACAAACTTAGATGAATTTTGAGCTAACAAGCTAACTCCCAATTGCCAGTATCAGCTCATCTTAAAGCACTGCTTTCTTTCACTGTGCAAATTTGACTATAAACTTGGGAAAAAAGTTTTCTAAAAATAATAAAGATTTTGGAAATGGCCTCATTACTCCTCTGTGGAAACAACTGACCTGATTTCTAACCAACAAAACCTTGAGCTAAAACATACTTTGTTTAATCATTATGGGTTGAAAGGGACAGAACAAAAAATAGAAATCCACTGAAATACTGAAGGGTCTATCTTATGGGGAAGATCTGAGGTAAAGAGTTAGGATTCGTGTGTATGATAGAAAGCAACCTTTTATATCAGCTGCCAACACTGTGCAAAGCCAACAAAATACATACACACAGGATATATGTCTACCCAAATCCAAGCAAGACCTACTTCACTGTACATATATATCCTATGTAACATTAGATTCTTCTTTCCTGTTTGGCTTTCATAATTATTAGCTATTCTCTGAAATTTCTGTTAACTGATAAATAAATCTCCATGAACAGCCAAACCACAGTCACTTTTAGCATAATATTTCAGAAGAAAAATGCAAGATGCCAGGGAAACATTTTTTTTTTAGTTATTAACAAGTATTCATGAACCTTTGTAAAGATAAATAGTCTATGGCTTCCAATGCCTAGGGAATTCTCCCCAGACATGCAAAGCAAAAACATACACCATTTAAGGTATGATCCTTACAAAACCATTATTCTTTGTGTGAATAAGAGTCCTGCAGTACAAGCAATTAGGTTACTAAAAATAACCTAAAAATGTAAAATAAATTAAAAAAACGCACATACACACACAAAAATAAGCATGTTATCTGAGATATCAACTAGCTTATGATCCAAATTGTTTCTAAATCATCCTGCATCTGACAAATAAATATAGAATATCAGAAACTCCAGAAGGAAATGACTATGAGAATGTTTTACAGACAAGTATTACTTTGTTATGCAATATTCTCCTTGGAGATTTAAGCTGTCAGAAGATAAAGGGATCTAGCATGACTGTAATAAAAATAAAAGATCATATTTTCTGAAAGGAATTAGAATAGCTTTCTAAATTAATAAATAGAAGACATTAATACTCCCCTACAAAAGAAAGGCTTCTTAATTTACTATGATGTATGCATAAATGCCTTTCGTTCAGACTGTTAAAAAGAAGATGAGCAATAGCTAAGGGCAAAGGCTGCACTTTCATTGCAGTAAAACCAAGTGTAAATGAATGGGAATTAGATTAATGTATTAGATGCCGACAGAATATATTCTTTGGATACTTGTAACAGGTATCTAAAAAGAAGAGGTTTTGGTAACTTATTACTATGCAAGACCAATAGACGCATAATCATTCACAGAGGCAGACCACTTTCAGTCATCGAACAAATCAGAATTCAGTGTGCCAAATCTGCAGAAGGGACTTATCAATAAAAAGTCTGCAAACATTAAGAAAGACTTGTGAGAATTAAAAACCAAACACAGGACGCTCCCCTGATCCAGTCCTCCTTCCCACGTAAGGTTGACTTGCGGCATAGTCAGAACAAGGGTTTGGGTTTAATGTCCTGCTCCATCTGTGGTGACCTGGTGCAGGGCTGTCTGACAGGTGCCCCTGGCCACCATCCATGACATGAATTGCATGGCTTCTTATCCCTTCTGCTCTTTCTTTGCCCTCCTTTTCACCATCTTGAGTCTCCCTTTCTCCACCCCAGTCTCCTCTCACATACACAATCCATCCCTGGTTTTTCCCCTCTGGTCCCTGTTTTGCTACATCCATACCCAAATTTGGAACATCTGACAACATTACCTAGGTGGTTGCAGCTGGTACAGTTCCCTATGTACTGCCAGCCTGGCAGGACTCTGCTCTCCTAATGGTCTTCCGTGCTCCCCTCCAATTACCTGTGACATCAGCCGTTTCTCACATAACTCCCCCTTAACTACCTAAGAAATGCAGCTATTCCTCCTTTGCAATTTCTGTCAGCTTCACACACTCAGTTGTCACACATGCCTGTTTCTCATGTCATACCCAGTAGTTCCTAACAGCCTGTTGGACTACCTCAGCCTCAGAATAGGGACTAGTCATTTGCCCACAGCACTAAAAGCCCCATCTACTCCTCTCCATGGACTGAACAAGTAAAGCCACTGTGTTTATACTCATAATTTACATGACTAGAGTTGGGAGGAATGAATCTGAGTCAAAGGATACATCCACACAGGACCCCGCAGAGCAATCTGAGCTTGCTTTGCCTACACACTGAGCCTACGTATAAACGACATGAGCTGGCTTCTACGTAAAAGTTGTGCAACTGCAACTGCCCTCTCACCAGGGCTACCCTTCTTTGCACTCCATATTTGGCCTTATTTTGAAATTCTTGACTTCCACCTGGATTTCTCACAAGATCCCTAGTCTATATTCTTCTCCATTGCTTCCATGAAATGTAAAAATCAAGCAGTGTTTCTTCACCTCTCGGCCACCACAGAGAACTCTCCTCATTCTCTTGGCACTGGAAGAAGATGAATGGATTGCAAGGGCACTTCATGTCTCACGTCACGAAGGGAAAATGAGAATTTATTGCCCCTAATGGCAGTGAAAGACCACCATCATCCCATCTTGTATTCACCACTGTCGTGGTTTCGGTTTCAGCCCAGCCAGTAAAAAAGCACCACGAAGCCTCCCGCTCACTCCCCGCCCCTCGCCACATTGGGGTGGAGGAGAAAATACAAAGGCAGGCTCCTGGGTCGAGACAAGGACTGGGAGGGATCACTCCCCACTTCTGGTCACGGGCAAAAGACAGGCTCAACTTGGGGAAGAAACAAAATCAATTTCATTTACTACAAATCAAATAAAAAACCGAAGGATATTAGGAAGGGAAACCAAACCTCAGAACACCTTCCCCCCACCCCTCCCACCTTCCCAGATCAGCTCCATTCCCGGTTCCGTCTACCTCCTCCCCCCAGCGGCACAGGGGAACAGGGGATGGAGGTTGAGTCAGCTC
>VYZV01022562.1:70437-82262 GCA_013401275.1 Pandion haliaetus | reverse complement strand
GGGTCGGCCTGGGCCAGAGGCGGGTCCGCCTTAGAGCCGGGGGAGCTTCTAGCAGCTTCTTACAGGAGCCACCTCTGCAGCCCCTTCTTCTTCTACCAAAGAAACCGCGCCACACAAACCCATAACAACCATGAATGCACAAAGCTCACAACCAGTCCTGCATAAACCCATACAGTCGCCGTATTTTCAGTGGGCTTAATACTTCTGGTTATAGGAAAAAATGCAGTTTATTGGACTTAGGATGCTAATTTTATTTGTATGTAACTTAGATGGGTTGGGTTTTCAACTTTCCACCTTTGACTTTTTGTTAGTGTCAGCTCTACTTTGCATATTTGCAGGATCAGAGTAGAGTAACATTATCTGTACATTGCAGGTATCGTTCCTTGTAAGTTCTCCAAAAGCTCCACTAAGCAGTAGGTGAAAGCTTTACGTCTTTGAGACAAAAACACCGTAGGTGACACTGTGGAGGAAGAAGTGCAGTCACCCCTCATCACACTCAGCTAATCACGGAAGAAAAAGTTGTGATACAACATATGGTAACAAGTACTACAGGCAGGTTCAGGAAAAAGCCCAGGTATATACAAATACATATTAATAAGAATGCAGTAGAAGTACCAAGAAAATTTAACTTCTGTATATGGCATTATGGTGATTTGTATCATAAAGTCATACATAATTTAGACCAGTAAAACTATTTGACAATTGGATAAATTGTTTTACAGTAAGGCACTTAAAGAGTTGCTTAGCTTACTAAAACTATTCCTGAGAATGATATAACTGCATTCATATGGAGAAAAAGCTGGATATGAAAGGGCTCTTTAATAGAAAAGATGTTCACATGAAGTGTGATTACCTACTGGATCAAATTATCAAAGAAAACAATGGGTTCACCTTCTCCTCCTGACAACTTCAAACCAAAATTAGGCACCTCTCTGGGAAAGAGTTTTAGCTAAATTTTACTTATTAAACTCAATATAGATGTAAAAACATGTTTGACTAGATGATATACTGATACATCTTAGTCAAAGATTTTACCACAGTTCATACAGGGCTCCAGCTGTCAAAAACTACAAGTCATCAAAAAGTACAAACTAGCTACATGCCACAGAGTTACGCATTAGTACTACAGTGTCCAAACTGACAGAGGAAGTAGTGTCAATATGTGTCTTAAAACATCTGGTTTTCTGTAGAAAAAGTAATGGGCACAAGAGGAATAATTCCTTGCAAGCTTGACCTCATTTAGCATCCATATCCTTTCAAATTCACAGTCCAGAAGCTGTACATTAAAAGTATAGCTCTAAGTGAACGAACACTTACAGTTATTACAGGAGAAAATGGAAATTTGCTTCCTCGTTCTTACTACATTTAATCCACCTCATAATATTTCTTTTAACGTTGCTTTTCTCTTATGCTGGTATTTCATTCCCTGAACACTGGCTCATGTATTTTAATACACAGGATTTTAACACAGTAAAAAGAGATTCTGTATATTTTTAACTATTCTAGGAATAATTTGTGATTTGAAAGGCAGCTCTAAAATCAATTTCTGCAGTGTGAGTGAAGTTGCATACTACACAGCAAGACTAAGAAGGTTAGTATTCTAGATTCCACATTTTTAATGTGCATTACTAGAAATCACATATAGCTAACTGACTAGGTGGAAAAACAACTTTAACAGAAATAAAAAACATAACGCATCTGTTTAGGTGTGATTGTGAGTAAGTGGAAAAGGAAAGTATGTAGTAACTGCAGGAAACCAGATTATCCTGACCTAACAATAAAATATTTAAAGGAATACTTTAAAATATGCCAGCCACAAAATACAGTAAGGATAAAATAATTCAGTTGGGTTCCCTATCTATTCATACTCATCACTATAGTGTATAAGCAATTTCTAGGTCCTCATGATTTCTAATGTCTGCTGCTGATATTTTGTTGTTGTTCTATCTAGCACTACTCCTTTATGTTTAGCAGAAGTTGCAACCTGTTTATAATTTTAGGAGCACAGATATTCCACGAATTAGATTATTTATTAATTTATGAGACTCCACCTATCACTGGCTTCAGGGTAAAGTCCCTTTGATTTGATCTACAAAGATAAAGGCAAATACCATGCAACTGTTCCCAGGTGTACTGCTAAGTTATTTATCATCACAGTAACTGCAATTGCAAGTACAATTCCATATTATCCACCACAGATATTTTTTTTCTCTCACTAGCAACAATACTTCCAATGTGATGACAAAAAGTTATGCTCAGATGTATCATATATGATACCTCTCATTTGGTTTTAGATACCTCCAGTGTAGACAGCTACATGTGAGCTAGTCATTTTAGACCCTGCGGAACCAATGGAGAGAAACAGGCATCTCGGCTCGCTTCTAGTGTAGGTGACNGGGTGGAATGTTGGAAATTGATGTTAACATCAAACTAATGTGTTTGACAAGTTCCAGCTGTCATTCTGAAAAAACTATATTCACAGTAAGATATTTTTTCCTCTTTAGTCAATACCTCAAGTACGGACCTTTATAGACAACCAGAAAGCTCTTACACATGATAGAGTGGAAGTATAGACATGAAACGTGCCAGTATCGCTCGCTCTTCCCCTTTTTATATACTCAGGGGAAGCTCTTCATAAAGCTGAGCAAGTTCAGATATAAAAAAATTCAGACTAAGTCGATCTCACATTAAATTGGGGTTGGGGTGCCTAAATGAAGACCATAGCCACTTCAGACTGCCTCTGCAGCAATGAAGGAGGAGAGGCATCCTGGAGAGAGGTCAGCTTTGGGTGGCCTGTACCACCTCTGAAGCACAGGCTCTGCCCACCAACTAGCTGGTGAACCCTACGGCATCAGCATTTAAATTTCATTTTCTGTTCAAAAGTGTCTGAAGGTGTGTCACAGCCAGTTGCAATACCTTTTCATAGCACATAACAGAGCATGTGTTATGACAGTAATGTCTGAGGTCCATGTAGGGTGAAGACAGCCAAACATACCGCAGTCTCATCCAAATGGCCTTTAGGGATTAGACTCTGTGATTAACATTTTCAGAGAGCCTAACATGGCACAAGTTAAAACATTAGCAGAGAAAATACTAATGCTCAGGCAACACGGGTAAATAATAGCTTCAATCTTCCTCTCGGGCTATGTGTTACTACTTATCAGTACAGATGCAGCTCAAATGAAAGCTAGACAGGATGAATATGAGCCTAAGATCATAGCATTTTTACCCTGAGTGAGAGTAACCAGGTGCTGAAGGCATGGCCATGGTATGATGTCACATCTCTGTGACCACACGCAGCTCTCTCTTACTGAGAACTGTCAACATAAATCTACCCTTATGCTCAATAAATTATGCTTCTTTTTGTTCGAAAGCCTGCAGATTTCCCACTTTATTCAATTGCTACAGTTTTGTTTGCAACAAGCTGACAGGTGGTGCATTTGCAAACTCCAGAGACTTTTCCTGGTTGGGGCAACGAACATCTAGAAGGACCTACCACATCTGCATCAAAAAGGTTGTTTACAACAGCAGCTAGTACAAACATTTGCCTATCTGTTTCCCTCACTTTTAAAATCTCTCTAGAAAAAGGCTTGTCTGTGTGACATTTTGTGGGATACTTGTTCCCCTGGAAACAAAAAATAAGAAAAAAATTAAACAAAATACATCATCTTTCACACTTCTCATTTATAAGAAATACAATCTTACGAAAACAATGACACTAAAGCCAAGCAGGCTCAGGGTACAGTATTACTAAGGATTATTACAAATATGCTGAGAGACAGTCACATTATGCAATATACCTTGACTAAGGACAAGATATGGATGCTTATTTACTGATAAAATGAAAATACAAGAACTCTTTTATATCCTGATGCAAAAAGAGAAGATACTTAACATGTATCTGTTCAAAAGCTTCTGCTGTCCAAAACTTCCCAGCACTGAATGTCCAGAGTATATGTGAACTAAGAGCTGGATGGGAAAGACTTAAAAGAAAGGAAATGTATAAAACAGAAATAAAGTCAAAGCAAATAACTGCTGATACTTGGACTAATTTCAAAATATGTATTAACTTATAGATTAATTCCTGCTTCTGAGATTTTGCTGGCCAGCTACAAGAGTAAGGAAACATTTTCCTTTCTCCTTTCATTCACAACTGTCTTCTGAATTACCTATCACCTCAAATCTGACTATTTATATTGCATAAACCAGATCTTTATTACCTTTAAGCTGAGATAGATGCTAAAATTCAAGATTTTATTTTCTTCAGATGGATGCAATTCTGACAGATGGAAGAAATACTTTAAGTGAAATATTAGTCACATCTTCCATCACAGTAACTTCAATGCACCTTAGCATTTATTCCCAGTTTAAGTTCTGCTGAATTTCAGAGTTCAGGTCAGAAATCCTATAGTAACTTACAGTTCTAAAGTTGTGGATCACTCACATCTTATACTAGAATTGTTGTTCTCTATTGTCTTGAGAGAAGTTGGTATATTAATTAAATATTACTGTATTTTCAGTTTGCACTATACTGAACTTATGCAACAAATTTGCAAATTAATCCTTATGAAGTAGAGTACAGTTCTGATGCATTTACTTGACTATAAATATCTAATGTGAATCATACTATGGAAAAACGGTATCAACTTTTTAGTTAAATACATTTTAGCATTAGTTATACAAAGCACTTGAAGTGGCAAGACTACCCTACTGCTTCCCTTCCCTGAACTTAAAGTAGCCCATTTGATTTATAGTAAAACAGATGTAGTTAATAATTACACCTTGGGATGAATGTGAGTATCTATTCTGATACGAAAGATTGCAAAAATAGTAGTGGACTTGTATGGAAAAATTATTATGGACTTGTAATCACAGCTGCCTTTTAATTATAAGCACTGGAACTAGCTCAAAAGCACTGTGACAGGCTATGGTTTCACAAGTCTTTGGCTCCAGTACCAGACAGACACACAACTGTTTGTGCAGCTGCTCCATGAAGCAGATCAGGGAAAGTATCCAATTTAATAATACAGAAGGAAAAATTATCCAACGTTAGTTTCCCACTCTGGTTCACAAAGCAGCCACAAAAGTGCTTGTGCTATGTGCTGGGTTTGGCTGGAAGAGAGTTAATTTTCTTCATAGTAGCTAGTATGGAGCTTTGTTTTGGATTTGTGCTGAAAACAGTGTTGATAACACAGGGATGTTTTTGTTATTGCTGAGCAGGGCTTACACAGAGTCAAGGCCTTTTCTGCTTCTCACCCCACCCCACCAGCGAGGAGGTTAGGGGAGCACAAGGAGTTGGGAGGGGACACAGCTGGGACAGCTGACCCCAACTGACCCAAGGGATATTCCAGACCATATGACAGTGTGCTCAGTATATAAAGCTGGGGGGAAGAAGGAGGAGGGGGGGACATTTGGAGCAACGCCATTTGTCTTCCTAAGTAACCATTACGTGTGATGGAGCCCTGCTTTCCTGGAGAGGGCTGAACACCTGCCTGCCGATGGGAAGTGGTGAATGAATTCCTTGTTTTGCTTTCCTTGTGTGCACGGCTTTTGCTTTACCTATCAAACTGTCTTTATCTCAACCCATGAGTTTTCTGACTTTTACTCTTCCCCATCCCACTTTGGGGGAGCGAATGAGCAGCTGTGTGGCGCTTAGTTGCCAGCTGGGGTTAAACCATGGCAGGCTACTACAAAGAGCAGAGGGCATGGCACATGCTGTCAAAGAGGCAGGACTATGAAGCAAGGAACAGGAATACCTTAAAGTTTGTATAGATGCTAAAAATAAATAGACAGAAAATTTAAAAGAGCTTTATGAATACCTGTGATCAAAACTGGTACTTAACCGAAAAACTGCCAGACAAAAAGCTATCCCATCCTGTTTCAACAGAATACTATTCCTCAGCATAAATGTTTCTGATACAAATCAATGAAAATGAAGTGGAGCAAGTCAAATGAGACAAAACTAGCTACTTTTGTTAAAAGACATCTCCAATACTCAGGTGGCTCAGAAACCTTTGAATATATTTTATCCTTCCAATACCACACATACTTACAAGGTAACAAGGTATTATATGCAAGCATGAAAACTGAAAATAAAAGCCATGCTCACAACAGGATGAAACTCATACTGACTTAACGTAGGACCCTATGTTAAATAAGGAAGTCAGGATTGTAGGGCACCCCACAAAGCCAACAGGGAGAAGCATATTCCTAACTGAATGGGCCGAACCTCTATTTGCACAAGGAGTCTGAACACAGATGTCAGAAACCAAAATATTTAAAGACAGTCAATATGCCTCTTAATACCCAAATTCACAATAGCAACCCAGTACCTACTGAAATCAATGGGACTTGGTACCTCAATTCACATTGTCTTAACTTCAGGTACCAACTGAGGCACTGAGGTAGGAGATGAAGAAGCAGGCTAATCTTCCCCTGCAAGTACCTTTCCCTCACTGTTGACTACAAAGGAGCCCAGAAAAGCTAGTCTCCTAACTTAGGTGTCCAAGTTAAGTGGAAGGAAGCTGGATTTTGATAACGTTGTGGTTTTAGTTCAGCCACTCAAACGCACTCCACATAAGTACAAACAGTAAGGAGTCTCATGGCCCTAGGCTCTTTCTGTTGTTCATGGAGAAAGTATCGCCAGGAGTCTGACTTGGTGCACTGCATTATCCTTTCTCTCCGCACACTACACTGGGAGTTAAAGTGCCTAATTCATGACAGAATTATTTCCAGTAAATTTTCTAAAACTTATTATCACTTAGTGTGACCGGACAACAGTAAGAAACAGGCACCTTTCAATAGCAAATTCAGATGATTTGTCTCAGAAAAGCTTTCAGCACATCCTCAACAGATGAATTGATTATCTCAGTGGTTCCACCACTCAGCTAGCTTGAGTGAATCAATGCCAAATCACCATGCTATCAAATTAATTTCAATGAGGTGCACCCTCCACTTACCACCTCTCAGCTGAAACAAAATAAATCCTGGACTTCAAAGTCTTCACACATTCAATATATGAACAGGAGAGGGACAAATATTCTCTTTCTATGAGAATTTATAAAAAAGAAAAAAGATATAACCTGAACATAATCATGTATGCTGCAAAACCTCCTCCTTTTTATGTACCAGAACAGACAACATAAACTGAATTTTGCTGGATTGTCGTGCTTGTAGGTTCACAGCTACAGAAGGAAAAACTGTTTAGCTATAAAATGTTCCTCAAACTTCTTTTCCTTCAGACGTGATACTGCAGGCATTCAGCGCAAATGGTTTCAACTTTTGAAGCAAATGTAACCACAATGGTTTCCTTTATTCTTCTCGGAAGCGAAGTATTAGAGAAACTGTATTTATAAACCATTACGTGCAATCTTTCATGGTTATTCTTAAGAGAGCATTAAGTGAAAAATTTATAAAGAACAGAGAACATTGGTTTTCACTTTCATGTGTTTGTAAGTGCGAAGGAAAGGGTCAAAGGCCAAGAGCAGAATTTCTCACAATACTTTCCTCGTGAATAACAGCTGAGAAGTCTGGGAAGCAAACTAATTGCTTAACTTTCACACAAGCAACAAAGCTGTCTTTTGAAAGCTCAAAATCTCGGTCATCTGTTATATTTGATCAAGTTAGTTTTGACTGAAATGCTCTCACTGTCTAAAAAGAAACCTCTTTATTTTCTTTAAAGAGTTTCAGAAGCACCTAAGAAAATGCTGTTTCTTTTGACTTCTAAGTCTTTTTGGGAAAGGATGCAGGAAAAGGCAACCATAAGTGCTGCCATCAGAACAATCTAAATGATGAAACAAAATGGTATCTAGTTAGGAAAAAGTACATTGAAACAATGAATGTACATTTATTATGCTATTTTGAGTTTCTGATACCTTAACACTAAACATTAAGAGCATTTTATTCTATTGCTACATATGGCATGTCAAACAGAATTCATGTTTCAAGTCTTGATCCACGTCAAGGCATTGTCCAACACTCCCCTTGACAGGATTTGAATCTAGCTCCTAGGTACTTTAATGAGCAACAATACCTGGAAAAGGAAAAATTCCCCAAAATACCCGACTAGGTATTAGCCCACCTGTGCAATTTTACATATGACATCAAATCTCTCTTTGCAGGAATCAAGATACTTTCCAGTAAATATGGGCCTTTGACTGCTGGCATCTTAACATGGCAGAACAACTGTGTAACTTCAGCAAAGATCCTAAAAGGATGCCACTATATCATATATCTTACTTGTTCTTCCTTGGGAAGCCAGATTCCCACATGCATTCCAGTTAACTATAGACATATACTAAGCTTTTCATGCCTGCCAAGTAAAGAATAGCTTATTCTTCCAGTATCATTGTGTTCAGCTAATTCCTAAATAGCAAAAATGCTGCTGTCCACCAGTTCCACTGCCATCAACACTACTGTCAATAAGATCTTAAAAGCAATTTGAATGGGATTCAGCTACCCAATCATAAACATACAGTGCCACTGGAAGAGCCCCAGAGTACCTGTGATAGCCAGTAAGACGTCGCACAGGATCCACAGGAGACCTGCACTTCTCCAGAAGAGCCCTTGAGGCCAGGTGAGAGGTTTCAGGTCACCAAATAGAGTACTAGATGTTTGCACTTAGGAAACCAAATCACAAAAACTGCTTAATTTGTCTAGTACACAGGAACAGAACCGTTTTGCTTTTAATACTACTGATTTTAATCTCAGAGTCAAATGAAAGTATTAACTAAAAAGAACCAAAATAAAAATAGATATAGAAAAGAAAGTTATGCGCATAAGAAGGAACGCCACATAAATCAGACAGGAAATATACATGCATGAGCAAAAGAATTAAGTATTCAACTTAAAGAAGTATGACGGATATAAAAAATAAAAATAAGTAAAAAAAGAACGAGGAGAACTCATGCTCTGTGAGCTGGCTATGAACTGTTATCTTTTCATGACTGGGTATGTCTTTGTTCCTCCTCAGTTTTTCTGCTAAGGAACTCAGCACATCTATCAAAGGCATTATCAAGGGTTCTTTCTAACCTGAGAGTGACTACCACCTGTGTTTCCTTGGCAATATAACAGGGTTTATCTTTGCAATAGATTTATTTTCTGAAATTAGTGTCAAGATGATGCAGAGAGACCACAATCTCTTTTAAAAAAAAACCAAACCCACAACTTATCCATAGAAGCAAAGAAAAATTATTAAAACAAAACATCTGTACACACACTGCAGCATTCTCCTGAAGTTCGATACGCTGGAGCTTCTGAGGACAATATTTGGGAATGAAGTTCAATCTTCTTCCATGAAGAACACATTTCTCCCTCCAGCTTAGCAACAAGCCTTTCAATCACTTTTTAGCTCATTGTTCAAGCTCTCCTATTTGCAGGGCCCCAGCTTTGTCCTTAGCCGAGCCAGTTTTCTGTGGCTTCCTTAGGCAAGGAAGAATATGGTATCTGTGCTGTACATAGACAGAAAAAAAAGCAGGAATAGAATAGATCCATATCTCCATGTTGTTAAAATATCTAACACCTACAACATTGCCCATTTTCTTGAAGATGTATTAAAACCAAAAGAACTGGATTAACTCTTCGCACACATCACTCAGACAAAAAGCAATAAAACAATTAAAGTACACATAAATATTGACTAAAAAAAATTCCAAATCCCAAATCAAGGGATAAGTGCTCTGTTGCCCTTGAAGACATCTTACAGTTCCTATGACCATTGCCACCTCCTTCTCGTACACTAACCTTCCTTGTCATGTTTCTACCTGCCTGTAGGCCCCACAGGCTTTTCCTTAACACCTTTTACATAATAAACCACTGTCACAGCTGTGTTATCCCCAAATGATGGCTGCTACGGGTCTCTGTCCTGTGCTTTCTGAAGCTTATGATACTTAGATTCTCCCATGAATTTCCTTTTACAAAATTCCTTTGTTTTATGCTGAGCTAAGCCCAATCCATACTTAGTCGTAGGTCTGTTCTGAAGAGCTAGTGCCTGGACCAGGGATATGATGGTCTGCTCTTAAGGAATCTTGCACATACAGTGTCATGCTAAGAAAAAATCTGCACTCAGAAGGCAATCCAATAGGATGACTCAACTCTTCCAGCATTACTACAGCCAATTTCTGACTTTGTTTCTGTTTTAATGAAGACAGTAACTTCACTTATCATTAAAATCCATTCCAAACTGAACAGCTAGGTTTTGCAAATACTTCATTACTAAAGCCTACCAGAAGATGGCTCAGCTGTCAAGGTGGACCAACTTGTGTATGTCTGGCTGTGTTTCACCAGTCAAATTATTATAGTGCTTGAAAGATACACGCTTCTCAGGCATATAAATAAATAAATAAATAAAACAGATAAATAAAACAAGCCCCTCCAGTCTCTTCATTATGTTTAAAGGGCATGTCTATTCTGAAGGGAACCCCAGCTAAGGAGTTTCTGTCCCTTTTGGACCCAAACTATGTAATAGAAGATGAAGCAACTTAAGACCTACAGAGGAGGTCACACAGTGGGTCTATCTCAGCTGGGTTAGGAGACACCAGACAGTACAAGAAGTTGCTTGCTGGGCTTGCAGTCTTAGCAGGGCAGAACAGGCCTGTGCCTGATTTCCTATTATTTCACAAATACCTAGGGAACACTAGAGATCAGGAGCCCTTGCACCATGGCATGCCGGCATGCATCTGGCAGTTAAGGCAGACTTAGCAGACGGGATGGAAGGGAACTGTGCGGGGGACTGCTGGAGCTAGGGCAGCAATGGCAGTGGCACACTATGGGAGATGGCTGCCAGTACGGGGAACCTCCTTAGAAGTCAGAGCCAAGACTATGCGCAGCTGCACCACAGCAAACGGTCCGGGGCACACAGCCTGCCAAAAGGTGGGCAAGCAGAGGAGGTAGCAGAGGGGCTTACAGAGGGAGAGTTACAAGAGTCCTTTATTGGGTCATCTGAACCCCAGCCCTATGTTTAGGTATGCTGCCAGTCAGATTTTGTGTAATCACCAATGGAAAGATTAACCTCCTCCAGTTCTGAACCCTTAAAAGCATAAAACAACACAGCAATATTAGCTATGGCTAAATCTAGGCTAAACAGTCCGGCCTCTCACAGCCTTTCGTCATAGGAGAGGATGCTCCAGTCCATTAATCATCTTTGTGGCCCCTCACTGGACTTCCTCCAGTACCTCTGTATCTCTCCTGTCCTGGAGAGCCCAGAACTAGATACAACTCTAGGTGTGGCTTCACCAGTGCCGAGTAGAGGGGAAGGATAGCCTCCCTCAACCTGCCAGCAGCACTCCTCCTAATGCAGCCAAGGAGGCTGCTGGTGGTCTTTGCCACAACGGCTCTTTGTTGGCTCATGTTCAACTTGGCATCTACCAGGACCCCCAGGTCCTCTTCTGCAAAGCTGCTTTCCAGCCAGTTGGCACCCAGCATGACTTGGTGCATGGGATAACTCTTCCCCAGGTGCAGGACTGGGCATTTTCCTCCATTGAACTTCATGAGGTTCCCATCAGCCTGTCCAGGTCCCTCTGAATGGCAGCAAAAACCTCTCATGTATCAACCACTCCTCCCAGCTCTGTGTCATCAACAAAAATGGTAAGGGTAAACTCTGCACCATCATCCAGATCATTAATGAAGACGTTGAGCAGGAATGGACCCAGTATTGATCCCTGGAGTACACCACTAGTTAATGGCATTGTTATGGGTTTGTGTGGCACGGTTTTCTTTGGTGGTAGGGGAGGGGGGCTGCAGACATGGCTCCTTTAAGAAGCTGCTAGAAGGTCCCCGGCGCCAAAATGTCGGACCCGCCTCTGGGAGGGGAGTGACGGTGGTAGCGC
>VYZV01022562.1:58471-70172 GCA_013401275.1 Pandion haliaetus | reverse complement strand
CTCCCGTGGGAGGGACCCCACGGTGGAGCAGGGGACGAGTGAGGAATCTTCCCCCTGAGGAAAGGAGCGGCAGAGACGATGTGTGGTGAGCTGACTCAACCCCCATCCCCTGTTCCCCTGCGCCGCCAGGGGGAGGAGGTAGAAAGCACCGGGAATGGAGCTGAGCCGGGAAGGCGGGAGGCGTGGGGGGAGGTGTTCTGATGTTTGGTTTCCCTTCCTAATACCCTTGTGTTTTGTTTTTGATTTGTAGTAAATTAAATTGATTTTGGTTTTTTTTCCCAAGTTGAGCCTGTCTTTTGCCCATGACCATAAGTGGGGAGTGATCCCTCCCAGTCCTTGTCTCGACCCAGGAGCCTGCCTTTGTATTTTCTCCTCATCCCAACGTGGCCAGGCGCGGGGGTGGGGGGTGAGTGAGCGGCTTCGTGGTGCTTTGTTACTGACTGAGCTGAAACCATGACAGGCCTCCAACTAGACTTCATGCCACTGATCACCACCCTCTGATGCTCAACCAGTTTTTAATCCACCTCACTGGCTGCTCATCTAGCCCATACTTAACAGCTTCTCCATACTCTTCCCAGGTTACTCATCCTTGCTTCCACTCTCTATATACTTCTTTGGTGTGTTTGAATTTTACCAGAAAGACCCTGTTCATCCACATAGGCATCCTAGTATTTTTGCCTGACTTCCTGCTTCTTGGGATGAACTCCTCCTGAGCTGGGAGGTGATCCTTGAATATCAATCAGCTTTCTTGGGCTGGTTTTCTTTCTTCCCTCCAGGGCCTTATCCCTTTATGTAACTCTATTTTTATTACAAGAGACTATCCTAATTTGTGAAAAGAAGAAGATTTGAAATCAACATCCTGGCCACCAGCATTTTTTAAATATCCCAAGATTCTGTGCAGAAGTAGTTTTGTGAAAACTACTTATCTCACCACATTCCTGCAGGAATATACATCCTTCTCATTTTCCATTTAAATACAATGTATTTTTTCTCTATTATTTAAGTAGCAGTCATTCTCCCCAAAAAGATTATTACATTTCCATAACGCACAAAATTTATTATTGTGAAAGGGTCACTGCAAAACACATGACCTGCTTAACCTGCTTTAAAGCCATCTCTGAAGTACTAGAAGATGTCTTAAATGGCCTCCTGCCATCTTACCATCATGATATAATACACATGAACATAAAGGCAGATATCAGTATTAAAGATGTTTTGATGAATTAATTTGAGAAGCCTTTAAGAATTTGATCCCCAGAAATGCTAAATAATCTTACTTCCAAAAATGGTAATAAGGATGGCCAGTTCCTTGCTGGATGAGGCTACTCTACTCAAGATCACATAGGCTACGTACATTAGCAAGCTCTGTGGTGTAACAGGAATGGATCCACAGAGTGAAACAGTTGGTGAAGATGATCCAGTATTCACACTACTTGAATTTTGGAGGACTTCATTTCAGACAAATTCTAGTTCCAAAGATCCCATGCCCACTAGTAGCTGGAGAAAATTAGATGTAATCCTGAAAGGCATCTTTCAGTTTAGATTCATCTACAAGGAGTTGAGCTTGTGAACTGTGCAGCTGCTGAGTGACGCAAACCAAAGCAGAGTCCATGGAGACAGCTGGGAGATTCCCTTCAAAGAGCTCTCTTAATTCAACCTAAACTGTTAATGTCAATGCACTCACACAAGACTACAGAGCAGACTTCCTGAGTTCTCCGGCCCTCTATTCTAACAACGCAGCTTTAATTCCTTCTCTTCTCTCTAAGCAGAAATACATCCAAGAACAGACATACTTACTCAGTTTAGGCAGCCACATACTGAGGTACTGTTGGAAAGTAGTTGGTCTGTATCACTGTCCAGAATCCAGCTACACTTATAGTTGCTTAACTAAAAGTTTAAGTAGGCCTTACACAGACCGTATTCTCCCAGAGTGACTAAAGGACTTCTCAGTACACGTAGGAAGTCTATGGTATTACTAAGGATTGAACACTGTGGTCCAGTCTAACACTTTATTGAAGGATAACTATCGTTCTGATATGGTGTAATTTTAAAAGAGTAATTACCAGGTTTCCAATCAAACTACTTAAAAACTACTAAAAAAACCCTGTTGCTGTATTAAGCTTATAATAAATAAATAGACAGACAAATAGATGAAACCACTAATGTATATACACTGATACATAAAAATCCAAACATTAAGTTGGATTCTGTCTGGAAACACACAAATTCTCTTCTTTAAATCTGGAGAGAGCCAGATGGGGCTCCTCCTTTGGCCTATCAAGCAGTGTGGGAGAAACACCTTCCACTACTGTGAAAGCTCAGCCAGCCACCCTCTGGCCTGGGATGAAAGATTCTCAGGGTGGGAAGGAGAGCAGTCAGGAGCAACCTAGCTCTAGCTTAACTATCAAAAACTCAGATAAGGGCAGAGAGACCTACTGGTTTAGTCCCTGCTTCAAAGACACATAACAAGGATGCCTTGTCAGTGTTAGAAGCATTCCAATTTCTACTGTTGTTTTGAATCCACTGCCTGTTTAAAATAAAAAAACATAAATAGTACAGAGAACAGAGCCCAAGTCCCCCTGCTGTCCATTTCTGGGTAGGCACCTTTTCCCTCCCTGAATGGAAAGGGACAAAGTATGTATTTGCATAAAAGTAGCATAATTAAGGCATCATGGAAGATTTTTACCACTGTGCTCTCAACAAGTAAATACTTAGAAGCAGCTGCTACCTCTAGTTTTTGAAAACTTATCAAAGCAACAGGACAAAAAAAAGTAAATCACAAGTAAAAATGCTAGTCCTTTCATTTAATGCATTTCTCAAAGGTCCTCAAGAGGCGTAACTTTACTAGGCTGATAACAACAATTAGATTAGAACAGGCCTTGGTCTTCACAGGGCAACTAGATACTGCTGTTGGAAACAGATCTGGGAGCAGACAAAGTAAAACACTATTTCAAAAACTCCTGAAGTAGAACTTGAGACAGTTTTGAGTACAAGGATTTTCTATTTGGAGTGATTTTCATGTATCTAAAGTACACTATCTAATGTTATACTGTTCTTATAACGCTGGTGACCTAATGACACAGATAAAACCAGGATTTATAGATAGAGGTAGTATCTTTTTAAGGGCTAAAAAAAAAAAAACAGTTGAAAGTTTATCCACTCAATACAGATCATAAGAGAAATTAATCTCTATCCACAAACTTTTGCTTAATTTGTTTTATATAATAAAATCCAGCAAAAATTAGAATGTTAATGATACTTTATATGATATAAAAGTCATAGTTTGTCATCCTAACATTTGTTTACCTACTTCAGCTAGGCATTTTCTGAATCCTATACACTTAACATAGTAAGAGTCATGAATCATAAAAGATAAAATGGAAAGTGAAAACAAACAACAGGTCAAAATAATATTCACTGGAGAATCACGTATGAAAAAATAAACTGGTTTCACTTACTATGCAGGTAAATTGTAAGTTTTAGCCTGCTAAAGAAACATGGCAAAATATTTCTTTATGTAGGGTAAAGATCATTTAACAAGTAATAATAAATCACAGCAGCTTGCTTCCAAAGTTATTCTTTCCAAGTATTATACTACGGTTTTCATTTGATAACCTGAACAGGACTCCAGGGGGGGTGCAGGAATTGTTTCTTCATGGTGAAATAACAATGTCGCAAGATTTCAAGATGCTGAAAGCATCTTAGCTTGGTAAGAAATAAAGTAGTTGTCATGCACAACCTTTCTCCATTTGTGATCAAAAAATAATATATTTGCCCAAATCTTTTGTTGTGAAACTTAATGGTTTGAAGTTCCATTGATGGATCTCAGGCTCTAAATACTATTTTCTTGGAAGCTGGAGCCAAATGCAATTAGACAGTATGAATCATGGTGAAGAGTGCAAAGAGAAATGGAAGAAATTTTGGCCATTATCTGTTTTTAAAAAAAGCCTTAATGAATAATTATACAAAAACTGACAGCACAGGGCAATAATGTCTCTGATGTTTAAAGAAATAAGTGAAAGTAACTTCAAGACTTAAACGTGTAACATGACTTGATACCCCTACGCCTAGCAAGCCAGAATGGATTCAGTATGGATACAAAAACGCATGGGTCCTAAGGTCCTTAAAATATGTATAAAGGATGCAAAGAGAATCCAAAGCAACCACAAACACTTGATGTGATATTTATATTTGAGAAGAATTTTTCATCATACACATACCACACTAAACCCCACTTCGTTGTAAAACTGCTTGGAGAACTTTGACAACCCAGTGGTCTTCCGTTGACTCTGCATGAGGAAGAAAACTGTAGGGGAGTGGGGGGGGGGGGGGGGGTAGGTCATATTGTGTTCGGNATTTTTAAGATTAGAGTAGGATTGTACAATCTGACTGCTGTAACACACCTTGGGCCTGCAAAGTATTTCTTTACAAAATAGGGCAGTGGCCGGCATTTGGTTACAGCACATCTTCAAAAGCTGATTCTAAACCTAAACTGAAGAACTTGAGATGGGGTTAATATTCTAACATTGTCATAGATAGCCAGTTCCAGTGGCTAATCACCTTGACTATTAAAATTTATACCTTATTTCTGATCTGAGTCCATCTGGCTGAGCTCCCAGACACTGGCTGTTGTTACAGCTTCAGTTATTAAAGATCTCTTTAGTACCCAGAATATTGTAGCTACTGATAAGCTATAAAAATAAAATCCCAGAACAAAATATAGATTGAAGCAACTCTGAGAAGTCATCCAATCTCTCATTCTTCCCCAACAATAGATAAACAACAACTATAACTTTCCTGACAGATGATGTGGAGCTTTTTATCTGTTTAGAAGTTAGAGAGCTTCAATGACAAGGGATTCCAAAGCCTCTGTCTGTAGCCTGCTGCACACATGGTATTCAAAATGCAGGAGAACATGGAGTTATGTAACAACATACAATGGTTCCTGCTTTGCTCTCTGTTCCTTTTCTAACAGTTCCTAATATGCTATTTACTTTTTTAACTGCTACAGAGCATCAAGCTGCATTTTTCACAGAATTACCTACTGCAATCACAAGATCTTACTACTGGTCAAGTCAGAAACTATAATTTTATTCAAGAAACAGGATTTATTTTCCCCATATATATGAACTGACAGGTAATTTTACTGGATTTTGTTTGCCATTTTAATTCCTGTTTAGCCAGTCTTGCAAAGCCTTTCTGCAACTTTTTTTATTTGGCTTTTTTCTATATAACCTTGTATAGCTTATGATCATGAGCATTGCTTTACTTTTTGTTCCTTCTTCCAGGTTTGGGGTTTTTTTTCCTCTATGTTGAATAGCACGCACCCTTGAAGAATGCTTTGACAGCCTCCCTCCACTATAAGAATCAACCATCTTCCCATACTTTCTTGTTAACTTCTTCCCCCCCCGCCCCGTTATTCACTCATACAAAAACTTTAGCTTTTATCTTGTTTATCTTGTCTACTAAATACCTTTGGTGACTTTGTCAAAAGTTTTCTGAAAGACTAATCAGAGTATAGCTATGTATACAAGGCCAAGCAAGTTAGCTCCCTGGTTCATTGCCATCTACCCTGATCATCTGTATTGTCTAAATGCCAGCTTGCTCCTAAGATTGATGTGAGCCAACTTGTGCCCACTTCACTCCAGGGACCTGGGACTAAAAAGCAGTATAGATGAGTTTGGCTCCCTCCAGCCTGTACAGTTCATTATCACTGTTCCAGCAGCCTTTGCCACTCAAGCACCAACACCACACCTAAGGGCCTGCAACACATACATTTGACGCCGTGCTCTAAAACCACTACTCTGATGGGTTACCATCATTATTTCAGACATCCTCAAGCAAAAAAGAAAACCTGTGAAAATAATCATGTTACAGAGCATAAGGGCAGCAAATGGTACAGCTCAATGCTACGCACATGGATGTGGTCAGTCTGTTGTGAAAGCACTAGCTTAGATACTGCTTATGCCTGGATATTGCATATGCACCTCAACCAAGCTGGGTAACTCCTCATGGCCAGAGATCACCCTGCTTAGAAGATGCATCTACCAGTGTAGATTTACATAATAGCTCACACTGACTGGATTCATATGCCGAGTCCTTCAGGTAACCGCGTATTTACTCTGTGAAACTGGATACAAACTGACAGCAAAAGAATGCCACTAACACTGCATCTCCATATAAAATAGATAGTGATGACTTCTGAAGCTTAAGGTAATGGAAAATCTATATGTATCGCTGTAGAGCAAAACAGCACGTTTTTCCACAGAACTTGTAAAACCTCTAAAGTTTTGAGTCAGAGTAACCACTTCTACTTTTTCTTCTATTATTATGGGAACAGAAGCAGGTTAGCAGCTTTTTTTAAGAAACTACTTATACTTTGAATTAAACCTGACATGTCCTATTCAGAATGTTTTTCTTGCTTCATTTTGCTAGAACATCAAATAGACTTTTCTTAGTCTTAAGAATTTTCATTTTAACTTTTCAGGAAAATGTAATGCTGTCCTCACACTGTACGAGATTTTATGTTTTTTAAATGATAAGTCAAAAACTATCACTTTTTCTGAATTCTCAACATACACAGTGAGAAGATGCCACGGTTGGTTTTCTTTCAGTGTTACAGAAGATACTTCCACATAAATGGACCAAGTTGGGAACTACTTACAGCTTCTAGCCATAATGTGTTTCACTGAAATCTAAAGCTAGATCATGCAGAGAAGAGAGGAATCATAGTCTCTAAAACACAATCAGATTTTCTTTTTTTCAGGTTATATAAGCAGTAGTGTCCTCATCTGAAGAGCAGAAAAGACACCTTCTGGATTCTCTACAACAACCAGCTGATTAATCGGATACACTGAATTCTTAACACTGTCTTTGACTTCCCCCTTCCTTTCTGATACTTAGAGTCATTTTAGGTTGTGATCTCAAGAAAGGACTGTTGTTACAGTTGTACACTGTGCAGGTGAGGGAACTGAGGGTGTAAAGCTCTACACAGAAGAGATGAAAAAGACCACACCTATTTCCCCCTTTCTCTCTTCTTTCTTCCTAATGCCCTAATTCTATACTTCTTTCATTACTTCTCTAAGGTTTGGCTTTTTAGGATTTATTATTTTTTGTTTGTTTATTTGTTTTTTTTAATCCATTCCCCAGTTGATTGCCTTGATCATTACACAGACATAAGCTGATGCTTGGATATTTTTTAGAGGTCTTTAATCGACATGGGTATTTTTAATTATTTATGTCACTAGTATAAGTGCTCTTGATTGGTTTTATAAGAGGAGCTGAGTTTTATGAAGATATGTAAAAAGCTTGAGCCTCAGTGCATCTTCCCAAATCTGCTTGACAGTATGCTCCTGTTCCAGTTCCATTAGGTACCATAGCAACCGCAGGGAGGGAAACTGAGTATCAAAGAACTATTTTAGCTAGGGAAGCAAATCTGTAGTTAGAAGCAAGAACAAACCTACAATCACGATTTTTTTTCACCCTACTACCTTGTCTGTTCTGTATCTAATAAAAAAATTGTGATGATCCTCAATAGCAGCAATTTGAATTGTAATTTTTTTTTACTTTTCCAGTGACTGTTTTCCGCTCACACTCCAGTGACTGCTCTGTGATGGTCACACTGTCTAAGGCTTTAATAGAACGTAGTCCCTTAAAAATATAAAGATACACTATAAACAGTTTATGTACGTAAAAACTGTTAATATAGGTGTAGTCATTGGAGTTACTTAACTCCATTTAAAATAGACATATTTGATCTTATTCTCTTTAACCATTATGGGACCAAATGCCCCCACCTCACATGTAGACACTAGATGTGGACAACTACAGTCTGAAAGAGTGAACGTGAATATTTTGCCCAAAATATGGTGTAATTTGCTTTTCTTGAGGTTATGTAGGACATCCTCCATGGGACCAGCAGATATGACAGAGAACAAACAGGACCAGCACCCCTCTGTAGAGGTAGGCCTGGAGGACGGAGAGGACACCCTATGACAACTAACCCAGCACTAGATAGATGCATGTTGTGCAGCTGAATCAAGCCCTGAATCTCATTCTAATGACATACTTTGCTTCTGGGAGGGTCACACTGCACTGTATCACTAACCTTTTTTGTTCTTATGCAGTTACCTTCTCTCCTCCTCACGGTCCCCTTCTAACTTCACACTATTTCATCTTCCATGTTCTTGGCTACGTTGTCTCACAGTAACACAGCACAGAAAGGGAAAGCAAAATTAAAGTTCTTTAAACCAAAGGGGTCATTAATCTGTTTCACAGTAAGGACTAAGTGCAGTGAGTGCAGGAAGGGCTATATTTAAATCTTAAATTATAATAAATAGTCAATAAAACATTATCTTTAAAAGAAAACAGCAGGTTTATGATCACCAGGTGTAAAAGAAAGGAAAAAAGCCAGCTTAACGAACTATTAAATATAGAAGGAAATATTAAATGAAGAACTAAATCTTTCCTAAGGGGGTAATGACTACAAAATTTCCTTAAATATTAGCTTATACCTAATAACACAATAAAGTAAAAGCCTTTGCATAAAAGAAATTACAGATTTTAATCCTCTACTCTGAAAGAAACCCTTAAAATAGATGGCTATTTCAATTTATTTTTAAAACAACAACAACAATAAGTCATGAAGAATCAAGTCCCTCATGGGACTGATCAAAATTGAATTTGCAGTTTCCTGTAGTATGCAGACAATAAAATCAGAATGAGAAAGGGAAATTGTCTGTGGGGACCACTGAGCCAGGCAATAGCTTCAGTATAAGACAGTCACACAGCAGAAAGCAAATTAAAATGTACATAGAATTTTAATATGGTTGAACTAGGCCTTACTTTGCTTACAGGATTCTTGCTTGCAGCTTTTAAGTAACATATCAGGAGTGACAAAACCAAATACTCATTGGTGATAATCAGATATTTTATGTTATCAGCAGTTTGTTTAAAATAACATGAGGTTAAAACTATGTTAGGCAGAAGCAAGAAAATTAGCTTACAAACTACTTAATTGTCATGACATAATGGGAGCACAATGCAAAGTCATGCTATAACTTAAAATTTCTAGTCCCATTCTGTACATCTACAAACCTTGCAAATTATAACTACGTTATCCCACCTTATGCATCACAAAGACCTTGTAGGTACAACATAAAGTACAAAGTATACTTCAAATATTTCATTATTTTTAGACCTCTTAACAATAAATAAATATATTTATACATACACAATGCATTTTACACAAGCACGGAACAAAGACAGGTTATACTCCAATATAAAAATAACACATTAACTTGATTTAGAAGAAATTTTCTTAGCAATGTAATAAGCCTGATCCTGCAGAACATCTATGCCATAATTTGTACGAGTTTATCTCATTCAAAACAAGCAACCAGCCCATAGCTATCACAGTGATGGTAGTAGAGGGGAACATCCATTGGAATTTAGATGCATCTCTCTCTATTCTTTACGAGAAGTTAGTTAATTGGCTCCCATTCAGCACATAATTCCTTCTTTTAAAAGTCCTGGTAACCATAGAGGATCCATTGAAAAGGGCAACAAAATGATGAGATATGGACAACTGGAAGTATATCCAGCCCAGAATTCATGCATGCGTCGAAAAACACTTGTTCTAAAGTGATTCAGGCCTGGCAGGTTACAGTCTGCACTGGCATAGTTTCTTTATAGACTATACAAATAATTAAAAATATCCACCGGAGCTCCAGCATGCAACGTTCCTCTGTGGCAGAAGAGTACCCTAACCACTGAACTACACAGCTGATTTTTCACTTTGCTTCTGTCCAAATTAATATTATGCAGTTATACAGACCAGAACAGCTGCAACATGGAAGTCTAAGAGTTATACACTGCAAAATAAATAACCTCAAAACCAGCCAACTCTCCTCAGTAATCTGCTGTATTTGTAGACACTGTCCAAAAATCCTACATAAATGGCTACTGTACATGTGCTAAACGGCTATGCAGCTGACCTACAATAAATGTGTAGCATTCTGTATTGTGACCTGCTATGCATATGCATCTTAAATGCACTTAAATAGTGAATATAAAACGTTCTTTTCTGGAACTCCAGGATCAGCAGATCTCTATCATGGCACTTCTCTAGTTCAAGCCCTTAATGCAAGCTGAGATTTGTAGATTTATTGAAAATTGACATTACTTGTATCAATAGCTCTTTTAAGACTCAAAGTACAGTTACCTATGCCTGCTGATGACCTGTTCAATATTAGTAAAAGTTTGTTTCACTCACTATGCCACCTACTTCATTACATGACACAGACATACCTTTCTGCTTCATTCCAGAAGAACAGAAAGAAAAGTAGATAATCACTTCCTATTTTGCATGTAAGCAAAGTGCCACTTGATGAGCAAAGGGGCGAAGAATAGATTTCACATTACGTGCGCAGAATCTACTTGCACGTTTCTACCTCTCTGGCAGGAGGGAAGCAGTTTGCTCCGAGCAGTAAGCCAGCTTTCATTTGCTTCAGGAAAAAAAGTAATCACCTCCAAGTAGCTGACAGGCTGGAAACTCAAATATTAGCTTATTACTCAATAACCTGCTTGTGTTCCCAGACCCTACTCACAACCTTGAGCTACATTACGCAGGGTGGCTGTAAGGTTTCAGAGAGTAGAGAACTTCTGAGGGCTGTTACTTTAGTGTGTATAATATACACATTGGGGCACAGCTTCAGACACCTCAGTGCAGGTATCTAAATATTTGAAATTTAACTAAGTGTCTAAGCTTTCATTACAGTCAAGGGTGATACTGGGCTCAGTTCAGTTGTCTAATCACAGGTTTCTAGTGATATCTGACATGCCCTAAGGTGTCTAGCAATAACTTCAGATCTTCTTCTCCACCGGAGCAAAATTCTCCACCCAGGTTTATATTTACTGTACAGTTCTTTTTTGCAGATTTCCTAGTTTAATTCTCTCTTTATTACACATCATCTACTTTTTCAAGTACAGGTGTAGTTGTTTACACGAAAAGTCAGTATTTGGTTTGTTAAATTTTGTAATAATGTATTTTAATGTTTATTTGATTCATTCTAATTTGATGCAATTCTACTCTCCCTCACTTTTCCTTTTTGCTGTTTTGACAGGATGGTTTTCTAATTTAAAAAGTCACTTAAAATGCAATCAGATTTACCTGCTTTAGATGTAAACTTATCTATCTTCAAAAATTTCACCTAAAACCAGACAATTTTAGTCTACTTTTGCTGGGAAAGAAAATTGGTTTTATCTCTCACAAAGCCGTTGAAAACACATGTCGTGGTTTCAGGTCAGCTCAGTCGGTAACAAAGCACCACGAAGCCGCTCACTCACCCCCCACCCCCTCCCCTGGCCACGTTGGGATGAGGAGAAAATACAAAGGCAGGCTCGTGGGTCGAGACAAGGACTGGGAGGGATCACTCTCCACTTATGGTCACGGGCAAAAGACAGGCTCAACTTGGGGAAGAAACAAAAGCAATTTCATTTGCTACAAATCAAATAAAAAACAAAACACAAGGGTATTAGGAAGGGAAACCAAACATCAGAACA
The DNA here is from genome assembly GCA_013401275.1 of Pandion haliaetus. Classification (NCBI taxonomy): domain Eukaryota; kingdom Metazoa; phylum Chordata; class Aves; order Accipitriformes; family Pandionidae; genus Pandion; species Pandion haliaetus. The sequence continues at coordinate 58,610 of VYZV01022562.1, read as the reverse complement.
ACCTTCCCCCACCCCTCCCGCCCTCCCAGCTCAGCTCCATTCCCGGTGCTTTCTACCTCCTCCCCCAGAGGCACAGGGGAACAGGGGATGGGGGTTGGGTCAGCTCGCCACACCTTCTCTCTGCCGCTCCTTTCCTCAG
>VYZV01022562.1:38959-51379 GCA_013401275.1 Pandion haliaetus | reverse complement strand
GAGGAATCTTCCCCCTGAGGAAAGAAGCAGCAATGATGATGTGTGGCAAGCTGACTCAACCCCCATCCCCTGTTCCCCTGCGCCGTCGGGGGGAGAAGGTAGAAAGCATCGGGAGTGGAACTGAGCCGGGAAGGCGGGATTCCCCTGTGCCGCTGGGGGGAGGAGGTAGAAAGCATCGGGAGTTGAGCTGAGCCAGGAAGGCGGGAGGGGTGGGGGGAGGTTGTTCTGATGTTTGGTTTCCCTTCCTAATACCCTTGCGTTTTCTTTTTGTTTTGATTTGTAGTAAATTAAATTGGTTTTGTTTTTTTCCCAAGTTGAGCCTGTCTTTTGCCCGTGACCATAAGTGGGGAGTGATCCCTCCCAGTCCTTGTCTCGACCCACGAGCCTGCCTTTGGATTTTCTCCTCATCCCAACGTGGCCAGGCGAGGGGGTGGGGCGTGAGTGAGTGGCTTCATGGTGCTTTGTTACCGACTGAGCTGATCTGAAACCACGACAAGGTTAAACAAGGCTTTAAATCTAAATAATACCATAATCCACACAATATTCTCTCTCAATTATACTTCTTTACATAAAAGGAAATTAAACAGAAAAGTACTAAAGCATGTACTTCAAAAATAGAGGAACTGTATAAGGTATATGAAATATATACACTTTAAAGTACATGCTTTGAAAAATACTTGTTTAAAAGCAAATTATGAGAGAAAGCCAGTGGGAGAAGGAATTAATGTTAGGCTACATATTTGGGAAGGATGGTTTGCATTCCTGCAACAAGAACTGCTCACGCATATTTCACCAAAAAAACGAAAAACTGTAATTCTCAAGCAGTCCTGAAATTATCCCTCTACAGGGAGGACATAACATCACTAGGCTACAGAAGCAGGCTCCTTTCTTTGCACCAGTGCCTAGATTTCGAAAAGGGAAGGTTTTAGGACCCCGGAGTCAACTTTGCTGCCCATTTTATGACCCTAGGCAGTTGTTTTCATTCTGCTAATCATTTTAGCTTCACAGGTTAAAAACAAGAGAGTCACCAGAAGCACAACTTCCTAAGCCTGTAAGAAGTTACCATCTCACCCTATCCAATCAGGCGGTCATTAAGGCTACAAGTACACATTAATAGACAAATGACAAGACTATAGGGCTTTGTCCTCAACACAGGTGAACTCTATATCCCTTTCTATCACATACAACCTCACATTGCCACAGTTTCTCACATCTTCCCAGCTCCTAACCAATTTCAACATTAACTTCTGCCTTATTAATTCAGATAAAACTGAATAGCATGCAGGGTATTGCTAAAAGGCAATCCCACCACCAGCCCAAATAACTATTAATTTATCAGATAGCTTCCTATTGTGCATTGGAACAACTGTCACTCAACCTCCAATTTTTTTTTTTATTATTTTTAGAAGCTCAGAAATAATTTTTTTGAAAATCAAAAGATTACAATACTAGATCCCAAAAATGAACCTCAAAAACAAAATACCCAACTATTTCTATTAGAACAAGACAAAGAACACGGTGGGCAGAAATACCAAATAACAAAATCTCTCTTTTGTAGCACTCCAGGCAATAATATTGCATTTTAGTATCGTCCAAATTAAAGAAGTTCAAGAGGAAAGCCAAGTTACAGGTTTACAACTCAAATCAAAGCATCTTATTAAAACAGTTTCTTACTTTTCTCAAATATTTTTTAAAAGTCACAAATTCCAAAAGCAGTGCAGTTTCTAATCACCTGCATGATTTAATAGTCCTTCTTTGTAAGCATAAAAGCATAGGGAGAAACTAAAAATTAACAGATAACTTTTATTACATGCATAAACTAATCAAAGATGAAAATCAAGAAAAGTATAAACAAGTTTGGAAAGAAAAAGCAAAAAGCCTTACCTTGAAAAGCAGCTGCATTATGAGATATTAAAAATTTTAATGTAGCACTTGATGTTTGAAGCACTTGCTGTATATCTTGCTTCGCTGCAGTCTGGTATCTTTCTTCCATCTTTCTGGTACACCATGTTGGATTTTTAGAAGTATAAACCTGGAGATCAACCCCTTGAGAAAGAGATAATTACATGGATTATTGATTACTACAAAACAGAAGTACATAATACACAAATACATACAAAACAATAACTTTTTTTTTTTTTACACAGGTATAAACACATAAAAGAAATACCCAAGGCTTTAAAGACGTCTGGTCTTGTTAAACAAAAAATAGAAGGGGATACTAACTAAAATTCTATGGGAAGAGTACACTTATTACAGTTAATTAATGTCATATAATTTCCCTGATACTGTAATGCTGGCACGGCGGAGAAACACGCTGGGTCAACTCAATGTGAGTGATAAAGCATAGTTCACTTTATTAGGCCGAATAGCGCTTATTTATACAGTTTAGGTTAACACGAGTTAACTTCTGATTGGTTTAAGCAACTAGATACACACGGGTTAACTTCTGGTTGGTTTATGATACTCTTCAAGGTCGCAGTGTCCTTGCTGTTTTACTGTTGTCAGCCTGACTTGCAGTTTCAGCTCAGACTCGCGGCGTAGTCTTGCTACTTATACTAAGTTCAGAACAGGCTCTGCTCGTACAACTGTTCTGTGGATTCATATCCTTGCTCTCTGAGCCATTCTCCAACACTGTAATTTTATTCCATCTGTGAATATTGCTAACTAATGTTGGTAAAATACACTGACTATGCATTGTACATCATTGTACAGGTGGTAGATGCCCCATCCCTGTAAATACTCAAGGTCAGGTTGAAGGGGGCTCGGAGCAACCTGATCTAGTTGAGGATGTCCCTGCTTATTGCAGGGGGTTGGACTAGATGACCTTTAAAGGTCCCTTAAAATGCAAACCATGCTATGATTCTATAATTATCTAGCATACTGAACTGCTGGGCCAGCTCATGGCTGGCACTCTTGTTCTTCTTTGTTAAAACAAAATTTAACAGTCTAATCCAAATTCTGTTCTCAGATATGCTGTTTCACTGACAGATATCACAAGATTTCTAGCAAACATAGTGAGAAACTTTTTTTATCTGCTCTGTGGACTAAATTCTAATTCTGCGGTTGTGTGTATATGCATCACTTTCTTCATAATAGGTAAAAAGGGAAGATCATGATCAGCAGAAAAACAGTAAGAAATTCAAAAGTCAAAACTTAAATCCACATTGCCCTTGCCTCTATACTCACTTTCAGCTCTTACACCACCTGTTTTTACTTAACCTTTTATTTCCCTATCACTAAACCTGCAAGATTGAACAGTCCTTTTAAATCTTCTTTTTGTCCCACTATTTCTCTTATAAATCATTCTAAGATACTATAAATTTAGTTATGGGGAAAGGCAGGCCTCACACATTTTGCACCCTAAATATTCCGCTAGTTATCTTATGTAAATTAGGAGTTTTAAATAATATATTCCAGAAAGCTAAGAAAGAAAAGTTAAGCTACTGAGGGCTGGATCGAAGCATTCTGGAAGAATGGCAAAATGTTTAAATTCATTATATCAAACTCATGTCCCTTTATCCATGTGTTGGTTAAAGCAATCTTAACGAAGGGATTCCTGGCCCTGGAACTTCACTTTGGCTACACAGTGGGAAGAAATGTTATTATTTACATACAGCAATCCCAATCCTGAAGCAGGAACCCACTGTGTCATATTTAGACAGGTAGAAAAGATTCAGAAGATTCCTTACAAATTATGTTTAGGAAAGCACGAGACCAGAATGAAATTGGTAAATTATATGAACCATAAAAAAGGGAGTTATCCCAAGTCCTGGATGAACACTCATCTCTGCAATACTACCCAGAAGTAATTTGATTCCCATGAAAAATTAACAAATTTCCCTTGCTAATTGCAGATAATATGGTCTCAGATACGCTGAACATTTCTTTCTGGAATCGGTGGCTTCTATCATCACAATTCCTGGTCCCTCCCACCCAAAAGCAGGTGTGGAAGGAGGATACATTTGAACCTTCAGTATTATTACAGTTTTTCTTTTAATTTTTAAAGGATCTTTTTCTGCTTCATGCTTTAGGTCATATGATGTAAGTCTTCAGGCAAAACTAATTCATTTTAGTGAGGAGTGCTGCTCAGGAATTGATATAATTCCGTATTTACAAAGACAAAAGTTTGACTCTGTATACGCAAGAACAGTTTACTGCCCATGGTAAAAAGGTGTGACTTGAAATAAGTCCATTTCACAGACATAAGCAGCAGTAAATATCATTATGTTAAAGGAAAAGCAGTAAATACTTTAAGAAATCCTACTACCATATAGAATTCACAAATCTAAGATAGCCTTCATGGTAGCATGCAGAAGTAGGGATGTAACCTCTGGATGTGAAAATCAACTAAGGCAAGTGTTATTACGGTTGCTGTGTAACTTTGAAAAGGACTCGGGTACTACTTAAATTGCTGAAGCGGGCTCGGGCACTTGTTAAATTGTCTGAAGTGGGTTCAGGCTTCAGAGAATTTGATATCCCTGTAAACAAACCTCTCTGAAGTGGTTTCCAAGTAGCAGTTTAACATACAGCAATTAGTACACCTACAAGCCACAGTCCAGGAAGCTGAACACCTTCACTATCACAACAGAAATTTCAAACTCTATTCTAATGCAGGTATGAATCACTGAACTTCTGCGAGTACTGAGAAATTTTATTGCTACAATATATCTTTTTCCTCATAGAGCTTGATGTTTTTGAAGGCTATTTATCCTCATAATTAATTTAAAAATAGAATTTCCATGTTCTTCAGTATGTACATTTTTACAGTTTACAAAGTAATTTCTCCTGGCAGGGTGCCTCTACAAACCTCTTGCCATGTGAAAACTTTAATACTGCATCCTCCAACATTCCAATTCAGCCAAAGAATGAAAAAAAGCTGCAAAATTAAGGTGGTCTGTTAAACTACCTATTTATTAGCTACTGTAAGTATTTATGTTATGCATGCCAAAGAAAGTGCTTAGTGTCAGAGCCAGCCTTTAACAAAATTGCTTGCCTGCAAGCAACATTAATGAGCATCTTAAAATATTTTTTATTAAAAATACAGTTCACCAGTGCCCTACAACCTCAGAATCCATGTAACTATCTACATACAGCCTCCCCCTCCTCCATCTCCACTGCATGCCCCATGCTTCCCCAAACCAGATTTCAATCCCACTGACACCAACCTCCCAGTCCATACCAGCTCTCCAAACTGAGGCGCCTGCACTGACCATCCCTACCTTCCTCCAGCATTCCCACATTCCCAGTCCTAGACACCGTGACCCCACCCACAAAATACTGAAGACTCCTTTCCTCTCATCCCACTTTTCCTCAGAAAATAATGGCATGCCCCGCAATACTCCAAATCGCAGCCCAGGATAAAACAAAGCAGACGTAGAAACTGCTACGTCACATAAGAGCAATATAATGCAGATTAGCTGCTCTGGGCACAGGCCCCTCTGCAGCTAAAACTCAGTAAAAAGTGGGCAAGGAGCAGTAACGGCAATGGACCATGTCATGGGACCCCAAGCAACCATTTCACATGCTTGTGCTTAAGGCTCACCACATCGAGGATATAAAACAGGCAAAGCTGGAACTTGAACTACATGAAAGTTTGGTTTTCTGCAACCTATAGCTGTAGCTCTTACAACACTTGTTTAAAATTTAAATCTCTTTATCAGGGCAGTGGTGATGGCTTCAGCAAACTTTGGTTGTGGAAAGAGACAGCAGGTTATTCAAGGGAATGGGTCAAGAGAACAGATTAGTACTGCATGACTCAAATCAAGAAATGTAAGGATTAATGCTATGTTAATACTACCTGTTTCAGGAGTGAGTTATGCTGCATGTTTATGAAACATATACAACTTCAGGTGTAATAACTCTAATGCAAAACATGTCTAAGTTGACACTGTTTAAGGAAATAAGACACTGCAAGTTTCTATTACACCTTTTAAATCCTCTTGCTCGTTATTAGATACATTTGCTGTCATACTGAGTACTAATTAATTTAAATATTACTGACAGTAAATGAGAATTTTAAAATAACATACTGTTAAAACAGCAAGCAACAAACTGTACTAATATACCACCCACCTACAAACAAATTAAAGGAATGATAAATAAGCCTGCAGCAATATTTACTCATCAAACCAGAAAGGTCTATCCATAGGTATGACACGCAGTTCTCTCTCTCCCATTTTTTTTTTATTCTCGAAGAGTTTATCACACAAAGAATATCACAGTACGAGACAAGCCAAGTTACAGTCTCTAGCATGCCAGCAGCAATACACCTCACAAGCATCAAGACAAAAAAAGTTTATACTGATGGCAATATTCACAATATTGCATTACAACAGCCTTTTTTCCTTTTTGATTACTGAATATTATCTTCTGCTTGTAACAAAAAACAATCCACTACTGTTGAAAAAAGGCAGGCAGCTATCTAGTCATGTAACAGACACTGTAAAAGACAGGAACAGTGTTACTAAGTTGTTTGGACACATTTCAATGCCATATGAATTTCAGACTTACTGTATTCTTTATTCCCCTATATATGTTCTTTAGGTTCTTTTCTGAAAAGGAAAGACTTTATTAATGTTTGCTTATTTAAAAAATAGATTCTCTAGGTTTTTTTTTTTATTATTTGTGCATATGATTTCTCTTTACTAACCTTCAAACAAATCAGCAGAGCGCTCAAAAAGAAAGAATTAGTCATATAACCTGATCTATTACTGTTTAGCTATTGGTCTCATGTTGACAAACAAAGCAATTTTACAATTCTTTGCAGTACTTTCTTCTTAAAACTCCAATTCTGCTGTTCAAGGAAAGTCTTTTATCTTCATAAAGACATTTCTAGCTAGCATGACTTAGGAAGGAAGAGTGCAAGGGGCATGGAAGTCACTTGTGATACTACAAATCTAGGATAGATTTTTTAACCCACATGCATGAATTCTGAGGTGTCTAGTACATCATTATTAACACTGCTGGTCAAACTTACATTTGGTAACTAATATATCCATTAATTTAAGTACAGCTGAATTGGGACTCTACAACGGAAATATCCTATTAAGAGAATATTTTTGTCCTATAATATGGCCTTAAGAAATAGAAGCTGAACAGGCAGGCACAAATTCATCATTTCATCAATTCATCTAATCAGACTAACATCTGGATTAAATTATGAACTCCTATGCTGCTGAAACCGCTAGGGCTATTAGAAATTTTACTATATGATATGTGTTAAATTCATGTCTGACCTTGCCCAAAGCCCATCTTTGTCAAGAAACATGCTCAGCACTTACTTAAGAGATCGACACGAAAGATAACTCAGAAGAACCCTGAGCTTTGTTTTCCCTCAAAGCTGCATCAGTTTTATGGGGACAAAAATGCTAAACAAATTCCATTTCTAGATATCCAGAATATAACCCCTGTTCCTGCATTGTTCTAAAAAAAGTCTCTCCACTCTTTCTGCAGTATGCACCTTTAGTTTACCATTAGCGCTGAGATACCTCATGATGACTTTGGCTTCCAAGCCCTTTTATCCTACCAGATGGTGGAAGCAATCATTCTTGACATGCTCTTCTCACTACCAATCTCACAAAGCAGCCTGAGAACCCCAATCCACTCATCTGAAGACCTCTCTTTCATAAATATTTAATATAATTATATATCTATATAAAAATACAAATAATTATTTTCTAGCACAATTCTCAGTACTTTTCATATTTCTTGATTACATACTTTTTAAGTTTAATATGCCTAACCATCCCTATTTTCTTCTTAACCTCAGAAAATTTTAAGTACGATAATAAGAGCCCAACAAATCTGTTAGAATAAGAAACACAGCAGTATTTGAACTAGAATTAAGTGACAAAGAAGAGGATAAATTAATATAGACTAATTTTAGTAAGCATTGTCTACATTACGACTTGTGTTCTTCTTCATGAACTGAAAGCATGATTATGAAGAAAACAGAACTATGCTGTGTCACACTGAAGACTCACACACTCCACTACACTTTTTACAACCTGCTTCTCTGCAGTGATGGAATGTTCAATATACACATTTTCCAGAGATTAACTTAGACAAAAAAGTTAGCATATCAATATAGAATACCTTTTTAAGGCCACAAAAAGAAATAATGGATTAATAAAGCAGAGAAAGCCTTAAAAGCAGAAAAACTTTCAAGGTTCGACTGTTAATTTGCAGGTGGAACATAACAAATACAGTAGTCTGCTTTTCAGGGCTACACTAGCTATTTTAGTACAGTTTAGGTGAAAAGCATTAAGAATCAGAAGGACAATTAAAAAAATTAAAATTACACACTGTTGTGGATTAAGCCCAGCCGGCAACACGAAGCCTCTCTCGCTCACTCCACCCACATCCCCAGCCACGGTGGGATGATGAGGAGAACATACAAAGAAACGCCCGTGGGTCGAGACAAGGACAGGCAGGGATCACTCACCAGGTATGGTCACGGGCAAAACACAGGCTCAACCTGGGGGAGAGGGAGGGGGAAGCAAAATCAATTTAATTTACTACCAATCAAACCCAACCTTAGAACACCTACACACACACACCCCCCCCTTCCTGGCTCAACTCCACTCCTGGTTCTCTCTCCCTCCTCCCCGCGGCAGCACAGGGGAACAGAGGAACAGGGGGTTATAGGGCCAGCTCGCCTCATATTGTCTCTGCCGCTCCTTTCCTCAGGGGGAAGATTCCTCACTCGTCCCCTGCTCCACTGTGGGGTCCCTCCCATGGGAGACAGTCCTTCACCAACTTCTCCAACGTGAGTCCTTTCCACGGGCTGCAGTTCCTCACAAACTTCCCTGGCGCGGGTTCTCTCCACGGGCTTCAGTTTTTCCCGAACTTCCCTGGCGCGGGTCCTTTCCGCAGGCTGCTCTCCAGTCTCACAATGCTCCAGTGCGGGCTTTCCCATGGAGGCACAGCCATCTTCGGGAGCCTCTGCTCCACCGCTCCCCTCCCTGGGCTGCAGGAGGACAGCCTGCCGTCTCACCACGGGCTGCAGGGCCATCAGCCTCATCAAGCACCCCTCCTCCCCCTCCTTCTTTACTGACCTCAGTATCGGCAGAGGTGTTCCTCTCATGTTCCAACCCCCACACTGTTGGTTCCCCTTCTTAAATATGTTCTCCCAGAGGCGCTCCCACCGTCACTGATGGGATCGGCCTGGGCCAGAGGCGGGTCCGACTTGGAGCCAGGGGAGCTTCCAGCAGCTTCTCACAGGAGCCACCCCTGCAGCCCCCTCCAACGCTACCAAAAAAAACCCACACAAACCCAAACAGACGCTTTTGTATTGGCGTCATCAACAAGAATTTTGATTTTCTAGCTGTTCTCTAGGGGCACATATGCAGAGATCGATCACAGTCTTTACTGACTATACTAAGTCTATGATCTTAAATACTAGTCTCAAATATCAAGTATATCTTTTTTAGAGCATTGCACAAGTGTTTCCATGGTATACAAAGTATTACAACTATCCTGACTTTCTCTATGACATATGCCATTGTTTTTTTAAATGAAGAAGCAAGGTTTTAAGTGGCTGCATTGAAATGCAGTACGGACAATGCCTTTGGGTTTTTTTGTTCGTGACATCTGTAAACATCCTCTGCTTTTTCTTCTCTTCTGTGTTTTTGGGGTTTTTTTGTGTGTGTGTGTGTGTGTGTATGTGTGGGGGTAATCAGCTATAGGACACTGGCAGTTAGCTAAATTGCTTCAACTATTACTGAAGAGCCAGAGTAAAATTTTTGGCTTGCTGCCCCTTAGGGAAAAGGATGGCAGCAGCCACAAGTCAAGAAAAACAACACAAAACCCAACTAATGAAGCAACCCTTCAAAGTATGCAGAGTGCTCACTTGAAGCTGGTAATTCGTAACTTGTGATTTTCCCACTGCTTTTTTTTCCTGCTTTGAGTTGTGTGCAGAAGGGCAATGCGCAGCAATCACAGCACATCAGTAGAAAAAAGGGACTCCTGAATTTTAACCTTGTCAGCACCACCATTATTATCTCATGAGAATTTCATTTGTGATTTCTTTAGGAAGTAAAAATCGTGTTAGGTAATTATTGGTCTGGGCTCTCTCTGGGCTTGGGCACATCTTGTCTGTGGGATGCAACAGCACCTCCCAGACATAGAGTCCTCGCTCTGTTTCAGCTCCATACCGAGCTCCAGACACTTGGAAGTCCCCCTCCAGCACAGGGGTAGGAAAATTCACCCAGTCAGGCTACGAGGGAGCTGGGGCAGATACCAGCCAGTGGATGAACAGAACTACAGCATTCTGCCATGCAATTTTCACACAGCCTCTCTATTTCCCCTCTCTCCTTGTGTAGTTTCAGGACTACTATACAGTTTGGTTTAGTTGTCAGTGTAGTGAAGATTAATTCACTGATGTTAAACAGGGGAAAGTGCTATAGTTGTTTAGCTTCTAGCATTGATTAAAGTCAGTGACATTAAACACACACAGAGATACCATGCTTTTGCCTTGAACCACTTCCCTGAAAATGTAAAATGTTAAACTGTATATCCTCCTGATTGGGTTTAGGCTCTAGATTTCCTGATCAAAACTGATTTTTCTTCTTTTTGACCTTTATTTGAGAACACATTTATCACAGTAAGATAATTACATTTAACTCAATTCTATTCCTAGTGCAGAGTAAGACGAGAAAACCAAGAATGCTGTGTTCTCCTTATGCTACCCTCAGTTGTAGCACACACCATTTTATTTTATGAACATAAAAGCATTCACAATTTACAGGGCTGAATCAGATTAGTTAATAAACTTTTAGAGTTTTTTTTTCTTTTAATTAAAAGGTACAGATTTCTTGAAACTACAATTTTTCTCAAATTTTACCTAAAAAAGAACAAGCAAAGCACAATTTAGGCAATATGTGATGTGTTATAATTTAAGTTAGTGCAGTTTATGATTACTTAATACTAATTCTGTTTATTGCTTTTCCTGTAACCTATTTATTAAATGTGATAAACCATTCACCACCCATGGCAAAGCAGCCACTTGAGAAAAAAAAAAAGTCACCATGAGGATGGTCTAACGCTAGAACAGGTTGCCGTGAGAGGTCACAGAGCCTCCAGCCTTGGAGATGCTCCAAACCTGACTGGATGTGGTCCTGAACAAGCTGCTGGAGCTGACCCTGCTTTGAGCAGGGGGCTGTCTTACAGGATCTCCACAGGCACCTTCCCACTTCAGCCATTCTGCCATCTGTGACAACAGCATCTGTTAATACCAGGAAGGTGCACCAAAACCTCAGAGCCTGCACAGCCAGTGTGGGGGCTGCATATAACCATGGTGGAGAGAGGGAACTAGAAAGTTTTGGATTTAGGTAAAGAAAGTTAGAAGTTTGCAGGTGTTTATTAATGTTTTGTGTCTAGTACTGTGTTTATCTCTTATGTAACTGATACTGACCTTGAACGTGTAATTAACTGATCGTCAGGTGTCTTCAACAAACCAGTAAACCACTTCCATCCTGATTTGTCTTACACTATTTGTACTGAGCAGTTTTTCCCTTTCAGTATCACACGCAGCACTTTGGCTTTTATGACCATGGGTCCGTCTTTAAGGAAGGAGGACTGTTTGTGAAAGATGGGATCTGTTTGACAAAGTGGACTAAGAGCATCTGCGCCAAGAGGCTGGCCCACCTGGCAAGGAGGGCTTTGAAACTGGCATGTCAGGGGGACGTTGGTAACAGTTTGCAGGTAAGCATGGGAAGGGAGGTCAGCGGTGGTAAGTCCATGTGGCCCAGATATGGGTACGAGAGCGCAGGAAGGATAAAGAAGGTTGTAAGGGGCCCCACCTCCAGTGCAGGTACGCAAATGGACACAGCCCACATGTGAGGCTACACTGAATGTAATGGCATCTGGCCCATTAAGTTGCCTGGTTACGGACTATTCCCTATAAAAGAAATAGCAAGCAACGAGAAAAATGACAGATTAAATAAACACAGACACACAAACACTAAGAAGCAGGTTATTAATAACATGTCGTGGTTTCGGTTTCAGCCCAGCCGGTAACAAAGCACCACGAAGCCGCTCACTCACTCCCAACCCCCACGCCTGGCCACGTTGGGATGAGGAGAAAATACAAAGGCAGGCTCGTGGGTTGAGACAAGGACTGGGAGGGATCACTCTCCACTTATGGTCACGGGCAAAAGACAGGCTCAACTTGGGGAAGAAACAAAATCCATTTCATTTACTACAAATCAAACCAAAAACAAAACACAAGGGTATTAGGAAGGGAAACCAAACATCAGAACACCTCCCCCCACCCCTCCTGCCTTCCCAGATCAGCTCCATTCCCGGTGCTTTCTACCTCCTCCCCCGGCGGCACAGGGAAACAGGGGATGGGGGTTGAGTCATCTCGCCACACATCGTCTCTGCCGCTCCTTTCCTCAGGGGGAAGATTCCTCACTC
>VYZV01022562.1:6594-26159 GCA_013401275.1 Pandion haliaetus | reverse complement strand
ACCCCCCTCCCGACGAGGAGGGCCCCCTCCCCGACGCCGGGGGCGGCAGCGAGAGGGCGCTGCCCACCGCCGGTGTCGCGGTGCCTTCCCGTCGCCCTGTCGGGGCCGGTTTGGGGAATGCAGGAGACCCCACGTACAGCCGGGGTGGTGGGGCTGCGCGGGCAGGGAGAGCTGCAGAGAGAGGAAGCAACGCATTGGTATGTAAGCAATAACCCCCAGAAAGCAGGAAAAACGGAGAGACTTAAAATAATTTGTAGTCCCTTTAGGAACTATTCGCACTAGGCTTACAAGCTGGCAGCAACGTACACAATTCAAATGCCAAACTTTCGCTTTTCTGACAAAAGTCTCCAAGAATTAAGCTATCTTCAAGATGTCTTCAGAAGTTTCAGTTTTCTTAGGCAAAAGTGACAAAGGACCAGTTTACAAAACCCTCTCAGGTCTACAAGCCAAAGTCCAACGGTATTTGTCAGAGCAACCAAGGAGGCACCTAGGACTCATCAGGTTCTCTCTTAGCTTCCTTGATGCTAGAGTTAAGAACCCCCTCCATGGACAAATTTAAATGTCACACCTTACCCCTTAGAGCTGGAAATGGTTCTTAGTCTGTTTTGAAGCTGCTGGTGGTCATTCAGCAATGTACAGCATTAGTCTATCCCAACTTTCACTTTAAAACAAATCCGTCTGTAGCAGCAATTTCAACAGACTGCAAAAAAATAGTTCTACGTGTAAATTATTCTATGCATCCATTTGAATATGGGTAACAAATAACACATAAGTTATTAAAACTTGCACTAGAGATCAATCGTTTCACTGCTACGCAAAGCAATAAAAGAATGGCATTACATTAACATTATGCAGCCTACTGAATGACAGTTCGTAAGAAGTGGAGAGGATTAGCATTTCCCTTCTTTGAATCATCTATACTCCTGGACTTGACAACTTCCTCCCATCAGAAAGTTCCAACATATACTATATGAAATGTCCTTTGTTCTACTGTTCTTCTATTGTTGATTTATGAAGAGTGAACACAGATGACAGGTTACAATCTTCTTCATAAAGCAAACTACAGCAAGACATTTTAGGCCCTTCATGAGGAAAAAGAGAAGAAAACAGAACAGGGAGTTCCACTGCAAATAAAAAGATTTGGTTTAGATTAAAAAAATAGAAATGATAAAGAATTCAATACCTTGTGTGGAAGCTGGTAGTAGGCAGTGAACCCCTTGTCAGTCAGTAAAACACTCTTAAACAGAACGCTTATTTTTAAATACTGAAAAATATCGCTGGGGAGAACAACCTGAATACGGGAGCCAGAGAACACAGGATCTTACTCAGCAACTAGAAGATGATAGAGTAGGTTCTGGGAATCATGAAATGCCAACCTCAACACCTAGTACAGGATGTGCAGCACTCAATAAAGATATGAAAATCAAGTATTAGGAGATAGGGAAAAATTCTTGCAGGCTAAGAAATACAAATGTCCCTACTTTAAAAAAAAAAAAAAAAAAGTCTCTTGTTTACCTCAACTATACTGAAGTTTGCCAACAGCAACAGATTATGTTGAAAAAAACTCTAGAACCCTACAGCTCTAATTTGAATCTGTTCTTCCTCCTATCTTCCACTAGTAGCAATTCAGAGAAATCTCTACCCTCCAATTCTACAGGCTAAGGGAAAAGCGAGATTCTTGTTAAGAATTTGAATATACATGTTTTAACTAGCTCTTTCAAGATGAGAAATTCTAATTTAGTCCAAAAGGTGGGGTGGGGTTTTGTTTGTTTGTAGGGGGGCTTAGAGGGTTGGCCTGGGGCAGGGGGTTTAATAACTTTAGCATAGGGACTGTGAAGGAAATCATTAACCTTAGCTTAATTACAAGAATGAATTTAATTTTCTTGCAGGTTTTATGCTTCAGAGCTTCCCTGATTTTAGTGTTAAATTGTATATTTTAGCTAACAAGTTTCATGAATCAAATATTCTGGAAAAGGTTTCTGCATATTTGCAACCATATGCAGAAGAAAGGGACTTCTTTCATTTTAACGTGAGAATATATATATACACATACACATGAACTTCATGAGAGAACGTTAACATTGGCTACAGACCTGTCTCTCTTCTTGACCAAAGCCTTAACATGTGCCCTTGGTGGCTCCCCTGAGCTGTCAGCTCAAGATGACTACACTTCCAAATTCTCCCTTTGCTTCCTTGTCTTAATCATGAATGATACCACTATATTACCTGAAACGCTGGCGCAATGCTGGAGGAGGTCACACCTTCAACTCATCCCTCTGAATCACATCAAGCTGAAATGAAACTTTGTTATTTTTGGCACACAGCACTGTTTCCCACTCATCTGCATAGATGACGTTCTCCTTTGGACTGTCATCTTTTAACTACTGAAAATGCTTTATATGGCTGTGCAATCTTCCCTGTTTGTATCCTCTCAAAGATCTACTATAAAAATAATCCTTTCTGATCTGTCGCTTTGACCAGATCCACTTTTCTCACATTCTTTGTCATATCAAACACAAGTCACTTGGCTTTGATTGCGTATCCTTTTATTGTTCCCTTCCCAGGATGCAAATGGAGTTTCCACTTCCAGAGGCCTACAGCACCTGTCTCCATCTCCAACTTCTGAAATGATCAAATACTTCCATGCTATCTCTTATTTTGTCTCATGAATCTGAAAGTAGTTCAAACATCCATTAAGCTGCCTCATTCTTCTAAGTCATTCTTCAAAGCTTTCTTTACTGTCTTTTAACTACTATTTTTTATATTTTATAAAATATTTTCTTTTTTTATTTTTATGTATCACAGCAATTAAGGAAGTTTTTCATTAAGAACATGGACTATTGCGTGGACTAGTATGTTCACATCATGTCCCAGTGGCAAATTCTACCCATCTACTTCTGGTCTAACACATGCTCTCTGTAAGCTCTTGGTTCTGATACTATCCTTTTGCTTTTTATACAGCTTTGAACAGAGCGGGGATCCGAGCACTCAAATGGAGCTCCTTGAAGTTACAGCAACAGCACAGGGAAAACAAAACAAAAAAAACCCACCACCACCCCCCAAAAAAAACCCAAAACCCAAACCACCAGTTATACAGAACTATTCCACAGTTACTATGGTAAGTAAAAAAAAAAGTGTCATCTTATTTTAGGGTGAGATAATTAAGCTAGTAAACTAGGACTAAAAGCTACACAACATTTGTATTCATAACACTGTCACACTCTGTTATCAATGACCCCATAAACTTACAGTGAGGCCAGTAAAACTTCACACACCACTCTTAAGTTTAACTCATCTAAGGGTCCACTAACTGTAGCACTGAAACAGTTGATACTAGTATTACAAAAGTTTGACCTGATTTGGAGATAAATTCACACAGTTGGTTTTTTTTTTCATTTTTTAAAAATAAATTATTAATTTTAGCTGAAAATCTTTATGAAATCTTAATAAGAAAATAATATTCTGATTTGTGTTTGCAATTACAAAGAATTGTCAGCTGAGACCTCAGGTAGTGACAGATGAGAGAGAGAACACTGGGGAAGTAGTTGCAGGCCACAGAGGAGTCTCAGAGACCAGCAGCATTGCCTCCTCCCGCCCCCAAGTGCAGATGTTGCATCCTGCCTGCAAAGAGCTTCAGATCTTTACAGTAGTTCTAAATTCCACCGTTCACTTCAGAGTACTGTACCCAGAATGTAACTGCATATATATTTTCATAAAGGTTTTATTTTTTTAATAATTTGTACTTCAAGCATAACTCGGCAGTCAACCATTTCTCCCCTGTGAGCGTGATGAGGCACTGGAACCGGTTGCCCAGAGAAGCTGTGGATGCCCCATCCCTGGCAGTGTTCAAGGCCAGGTTGGATGGGGCTTTGAGCAACCTGGTCTAGTGGAAGGTATCCCTGCCCATGGCAGGGGGGTTGGACTAGATGATCTTTAAGGTCCCTTCCAACCCAAACCATTCTGTGATTTTCTTTGAAAAGTACTTCTCACTGCTAGGTACACTGTTTCCATGGAGACTTCCTCAGCTATTCCAGGGTGAACATTCTTAATCTCTTGTTTTCTTTTCATTAATATTACTTGTCTTCCTTTCAGGATAGTTAATTCAGGCCTGTACAATTAAGACATTATCAGAAAGAACACCTAAGAGGGAATGCCTGGTAGAGGAGACCACAGCAAAGAAAAGTAGCAACTTCTACAAAATACTAGCATGTAACACAGAGAAATAATCTGTTCTGTAATCAGTAGTACAGTTCTGCAACCTGATCCTAATACGGTAGAAATCTATGCTCATCATCAGTATTAAAATAAAGCCAGACTTCTGCGGATATTTAAGTATTCTTTGAAACATCAACAAAAGGTCAATGCAATGTTGATCATCTCTAAACAGAGAATACAGAGGGGTACATCATCTTTTCCCTGCATGCCACAAAGGGACAGTTCTTCACATGTTATAAACTCAAATTCAAGTTTCATCATGCCTTGAGATGTGAACTGATTTCCATTAGTCCACATCTGATGTTCACAGTATTTTAATTTATCAGAACAATGGTGCCCCAGGAGACCCTGCAATCAGAGACTATTTGTTCAACAAGACCACCAGGCACCGCCTTAAGTTAGCTGGTAAGTCACTATGCACATGCAGGCACTCCTACTGTAAATGGTATCACTTGCAGCTTCTCTAGTTACTATTCCTTATGCCCTTTCAACTTGGCAAGCATTTACTCTAACTCTGTAGCTGATGCCCAGCTTCTCAGCTTTTGTTGGTGGGTAAAACACATTAAAAACTATTCGTAAGAGGTATAAACCATGACTCGCGCCTAAACAGAACGTACTTGATGCTTCAGCTTCCTGCAACTGGACTAACAAAGTGTTTATAGTGTACCAGATTTTAGCTTTCTGTCTTTTTCCCCAAGCAGGTAAGGGGACACAAAGACATCCAAAAAGATGCAGCATCCACCCCTCCCCTCCAAGTAATCTTTGTTGATTCACTAAGTTCTGAACAACTGTAAATCTCAGAAATATCTCAGTTTTGCCTGACAATTATGTGTGTTATACATAATCTTACCTATACAAGCTCCAAGGTAACAAGCTAGAGTCACATTCATTCCACTTGGAGCAACAGTAAAAAAGTGCAAAATATACCTCTCAGGTCACTCCCATAAGACAGTAAAACCCAGACTGCAGCACCCTTCAGAACTCCAGACCCTATCTTACAGTAGCATGTCACTTCTAGTCACATACAGTTTTACAAACTGATATTCAAAGATAAAAGGTGTCTATGTTCTTTCTTCCTTTGTGTTCCTGCAGCCCTTCACATACAGCTACCCCAAACAACAAAGTCTAAAGACACTGTGTTTGCCCATGGTATTATTTCAGTCCTCACAGAAAAACTTTACCCAGAGAGGTACAACCCTTGTTGTTTTTTCCTTCAGCTCTCCTATTTTTCAAAGTGTGGTTTACTGTCCATAGAACAGAACTGAAAATGATCCTGCCACAGCTCTGAAATTTAATTCTGCTCTGAGTTTTGCCCTTAGGGATCAAATCTTTATTTCTTCCTAACTTCTCTCCACTGAGTCGTAGTTCCCAATTCATACAATGTAATCCAGGCAGTTATAGGTGCATGCTTCACTGGCACTAAATCCAGAACTTGATAATTTAAAAATGAAGGCAAACCTAGGCACTCCTAAAAGTCAGTAAGGGCTTAAGCTTCCATCAGTAATGACTCTCAGGCACTTATTTTTAGATCATTAGTAGCTACATGCTGCTAGTGTTGAGCAGGTGACTTACCTCACCATTAGGTCCCACCTGAATCAACAAACTAAGTGTGAAGGAATGCCTACCAAATCTTGAGTTCAGACCAAAAGGCAGTAATTTGGTCACATCTTATGTAAATGAGTACAGAAAATGACTGCAGACACCTTCATTTTCTGTAATACCATTCACACATTGAAAATACAAGTGACCAGCTGTCTCTGCTTCACACAGATGCAAACTTTCCACACCTCTCCCAGGTGAACATGTGAGATATTAATGTGTTTTTAAAGTGATAGGGTGTAGCAGATCAATCCTGGCTGGGCACCAGGTGCCCACCAAAGCCATTCTATCACTCCCCCTGCTCAGCTGGACAGGGGAGAACATGTAACAAAGGGCTCCCAGGTCGAGGTAAGGACAGGGAGAGATCACTTAACCAATTACTGTCATGGGCAAAACAGACTCAACTTGGGGAAGAATGAACTTAATTTATTGCCAATCAACCAGAGTAGGGTAATGAGAAATAAAATCTGATCTCAAAACACCTTCCCTCCACCCCTCCACTCTTCCTGGGCACAGCTTCACTCCCAGATTCTCTACCTACCCCCCCCCAGGGGTGCAGGGGGAGAGGGAATGGGAATGGGGGTTATGGCCACTTCATCACACATTGTTTTTGCTGCTTCATCTTTCTCAGGGGCAGGACTCATCACACTCTTCCCCTGCTCCAGTGTGGGGTCCCTCCCATGGGAGACAGTCCTCCACAAACTTCTCCAACTTCTTCCCCTCTTTCCCACGAGCTGCAGTTCTTCACGAACTGCTCTAGCATGGGTCCCTTCCATGGCGTGCAGTCCTTCAGGAGCAAATTGCTCCAGCGTGGGTCCCCCGCAGGGTCACAAGTCCTGCCAGAAAACCTGCTCCAGCATGGGCTCCTCTCTCCACAGATCCGCAGGTCCTGCCAGGAGCCTGCTCCAGCGTGGCATTCCCATGGGGTCACAGCCTCCTTTGGGCACCCACCTGCTCCAGCGTGGACCTCCATGGGCTGCAGGGGGACAGCCTGCCTCACCATGGTCTTCACCATGGGCTGCAGGGGAATCTGCTCCGGTGCCTGGAGCACCTCCTCCCCTTCCTTCTTCACTGACCTTGGTGTCTGCAGGGTTGTTTCTCTTACATGTTCTCACTCCTCTTTCCAGTTGCCGATTCTGTCTCTCCACAACTTTTTTTTCCTTCTTAAATATGTTATCACAGAGGCGCTACCACTATCAGTGATGGGCTTGGCCTTGGCCAGCAGTGGGTCCGTCTTAGAGCCGGCTGGTATTGGCTCTGTCAGACATAGGGGAAGCTCCTAGCAGCTTCTCATCAGAAGCCACTCCTGTAAACCCGGCCCCTCCCCCGCCTCTACCAGGACCTTGCCACACAAACACCAATGCATAGGGCTACGCAATAAATCCTCTGAGGTTATCTCAACATGCACTGTATTACTTGCAGCAACTGGTCTGGGGGAGAGCAGAACTTCAGTCTACCAAGTTGGGGTACTGGAAAGAAGAAGTATTGGGCTCCCATCTCTTTCTACAGATGACCGAGTATTTAATCAAAGTGCTAGCACTGATCTCTTTCTGCATTATAAATACAAAAAATACAGCCATAACTTTCTACTGTTGAACCTCCTCCCTAACTGCATCACATGCTCTTTTTATAGATCATTCTGTATTTAGCAAGATGCAATTTCCATCAGCACACAAAACCTTTATGAACTTGGTAATGAAATTTGCAACACAAAAAGTCAATTTCCAACTTCACATTCCATTTAAAAAAAAATAAAAATCACACTGTGTAATGATGTTAATGCCCATCTGCCCATAATAAGTTGTTAATGGGTATTTCTCTGGTGTTATAGGTATGAGATATCAGAAATGCCTCAGTTACAGAAAAAGCTTCAAGTTGAAATTGCACTACTTTGGATACCAAAGCCCATCACCACACAACGTTTCATGAATTCTGCTGCTCCTGAACTACTTGTGAGGCTTTACTTCAAGTTTACTTCCCACTTTGTATTAAAAAGATAAATGAAACTGGTGTATGGAAACAGTTAGGCCCAGGTCCTCATTAAAAAAAAAAGAGAGAGGGTACTTAAGGACATACTTAGACACCACCAATTTTCATACCACATCTTACTACTACCACCTAAAAACCAGTATTTGTTCTTAACATAGGAACAAAATCTTTTACAAACTGGAACCAAGCTGCTTGCCATTAGTGAGCTGACTAGTCTTAGCTCAAGGCATATTCTGGATGAGGATCTCCGAATTGTACGTTTTTCCTGCCTTGCCAATAGCATTAACATACATTTCATGGAAACTTATTACATGGGAGGGACTTAGAAGTCCACTGTAGGAACAAGAATTGGACATTGCGGCATGTAAATACTTTGAGAGGTTAGCCTGCTGCTATCCACTGACTGTTCCAGAGCACTGTAATGACAACACAAGCATGTAAGTTTAATCTTAGTACTTAGTACTACATGGTTTCAGCAGAATTTATGAACCCCTAATACCTTAAAATGATAGAAATATTAGGAATAACTAGGCAAAAAAATGATCAAAGAACATACTTGGAAAGTATTTTATAGGCTTAGAAGAAAAGCTAAGGCAGTTCTCCAGTAAATACTGTACCTCTAACTACATTCCAGCCTTGTCTTCAAGTGCAACTCTTAAATGACTTTAGCATAAAAAATTAGTTTAAAAAAAAAACAACTTAAAAGAAAAAAAGTATGTGAGGGTAGGTATTGGAATGATATATTTTTTTGGCTTCACTTTGCTAGAATATATTATTTAATGAAATATTTCTAAGATGGTATGATGCTATATAGTAATCAAAACTGACATACAAATTCTGATCAGCTGGGCTATTTTCGCTCTTTTGTCTCCTCCAAGAGACAGAAGGAAACAAAAATGAAGGGTTTTGGTAAGGGATTTTGTTTGCACATAGCAAAGGCTCCTCACACCCTCTCCCCCCTTTTTTCACCCCAAAACAGAACTTCATCAGCACATAGGATTCGACTCTACAGAAATAAAATGCTACACACAGACTGCACTTGCATGTAACTTTGGGTGACGACATGATTTCATTGGCCTGCGTCTTCTCAAGATGCCTTCTACCTCAATCTAATGTGGAGGACTAAGCTGTACCCGCAAGGCTGCGTTCCCCGTGATTTTGTCCTGCAGTGCTGCTCCCACCATAAGCTACAGAAGTTTCAAGAATTAAGCATGGCAATACAATCCAGATGAGAAACAAGGCACAAAGGAAAACAGGAGCATAGGTTCCCCATTGTAGATCAGGATGGCGTAATATAAATATTTCATTTAAAATAGACAAACTGTAGCTTTCCAATAATGAAAAAAAAACCCTGTGCATTTTCCTCTCCCCTAGAAAATGGAAAACCCAGGGAGGAATGTTCCATCTCTCCAATCATATTTTTCTGAGGCCAAAAAGTTGGAAAAGGTCATCATGAGAAGTTTCTAGTCTCATTTCTACACTTTTATCCAAGGCTTTCTCCAGACTTCTAGTACTAACACTTTCTACAGAGTTGTCCATCCTATTCAAGTCTTGCATTTATTAAGTATTCCTGCAATGACTGACAAGACAGCTAATCAGCACCTGCTCTTCTGTTAAGAAGTTATCATCTCCCTCTATCAAACTCCACTGCCGACTAAATCCTTTATTTCCAAGTCTAAACAAAGGCACTTCACTTTTTAAGTACATAAGCAGTTGTGTCTCAGTTTAAAGATTGTCTACAAGGTATTCACTCACCTCTGCCTCTTTTCCAGAAATGGATTCTTTGACTATTCCTCCCACCCCACCTTTTTTTTGGCCAGAAGAGCTGTCATCTGTCTTCCCTGTATAATCCTACAATATGGAGCAGCAATGCTCTGTCAGCTATAATGGTTTTAAGAATACTGCTACTGATTCTGAGCTGGCACATTGCAAAGGAGCCCCTTATATTTTACCTTAAGCTAGACAGGAATAATGGAGTTTACACTTATTTAAGAACTAGTGGCTTAAGATGCAAGTTGGAAGTGTTTGGCTATTTACCAAGTTCCTCATTCTGATTTTCTTTTCAAATTTCTGACTAGTTCAATACAGCTAAAACTGAATAAACTTGTTTTGGCATTATGTATAGTGACAGCTGCAAAGCATTGGAGCCACCAACTGTTCAAACATGGCAACAGCTACCTAACTTCTATTTCAGAGTCGTTTATCCAAAACACAATGTGCAAAGTTCATTCTGTCACCACTGAGTTTCCTTCATTACTCAAGACACAGTATTATCACAGTTATCCTATTAAAATTCTCAAAACTTTGTATTTTGATTAAAAAAAAATGCATTTATGTCATGATTATATTGCAACCTCTAAAGATTACATGAACTTAATACCCTAGAAACTCTTCCAGTTCTCCCTTCAATTAGATGCCTAAATGAAAGACAGTTACCGACAGAGGTACAGAGCAGATGCAGTTCCTTGTGCACTAGTTCATAAAAAGTTTATACAAGCCTTTTATAAAAAATTTTATGCATTTGTCACTGCAAACGATCATAGCCATACTTCTCAAATACTTAATGCCAGTTAATAAATTAATCAGCAAAATGGAAACAAAAAGTCACTTCAGAGCACACTGGTAAAAAAAAAAAATCTATGTTCTGCTCAAAGTATACCTCAACAATTGGCAACATTTTTTTCTTGATTTTTAAAGTTTTTCTTGAACATTTATCTTCAAATCCAGGTTATGTATTCATACCCCTTATTTTGTTTCCTCACAGTGCCTACTTTAACCATAAATTTCTGTTACTGAGCTGTACCAACTCAGCTGAGGCAGCCTAACATCTCAGCCATTCCAGGCTCTGCCATTCTGTAGAGTGGAATCGAATGCACCATTAGAAGTTTGCCAACGATATCAAACTGGGAGGTGCTGTTGACTCTTCCGAGAGACAAGATGCCTTGCAGAGGGATCTAGATAGATTGGAGCACTGGGCAATCATCAATGGCATGAAATTCAACAAATCCAAATGCTGGATTCTGCATCCAGTATAAATTGGGAGAGGAGTGGCTGGCAAGCATCCCTGCAAAGGGATCTGGGGGTGCTGGCCAACAGCAGGCTCAGTGTAAGTCAGCAGTGTGCCCTGGCAACCAAGAGGGCAAACCCCATCCTGGGGTGCATCACAATATGACCAGCATGTCAAAAGAGGTGATTATTCCACTGTATTCAGCATTGGTGCAGCCTCCCTGGGAGTACTGCGTGCGGTTCTGGGCCCCACAATTTAAGAATGATGTTGAGGTCCTTGAATGTGTCTAGAGAAAGGCAACCAAGCTGGTGAAAGGGCTGGAAGGAATGTCCTGTGAGGAGCAGCTAAGGACTTTGGGCTTGTCTAGTTTGGAGAACAGGAGGCTGAGGGACGACCTCATTGCTCTCTACAGCTTCCTGAGGAGGGGACGTGGAGAGGGAGGTGCTGAGCTCTTCTCCCTGGGATCCAGTGATAGGATGCATGGGAACAGTTCAAAGGTGCACCAAGGGAAGTTTAGACTGGAAATGAGGAAGCACTTCTTTACCAAGAGGGTGATCAAACACTGGAACGGGCGTCCTAGAGGGGTGGTCCAAGCCTGTCTGTGTTTAAGAGGCACTTGCACAATGCCCTTAATAACATGCTTTAATTTCTTTGAAGTGGTCAGGCAGTTGGACTAGATGATCATTGTAGGTCCCTTCCAACTGTACTATTCTGTTTTCACCTGAATTCAATCAGCACAAGTGAAGGAATACCTGGACAATGCAAGCTTTGAAGTTTATTGAGAATTTTAATCAGTGTACAACAGTATCTAGTGCTAAATTGAGTTTGCAAAACATCTTGGAACAAGCCGAGTTTATATTACATACAGTACTGCAGTCCTGAGGCAGCAGACATGACGATAAATAAACTGCAGAAGCAAGCTACTAGGTAAGTCAACTGTACAGCTCAACTGGGAGAATCCCAGAACTTCTTACAAACCAGATCAGTTTTACTTCATGTTAACACAATGTTGCACTCAGCACTATGAAGTAATAGCTCAAGCATCTAAGAAAATTATTATAAATACAACTGAGGCAGACTCCACAGCAAGAAATATCTTATTAGGATCAGCTATGAGAAGCTTCATCACACAAACCTTTCTTCAGGTATTTAAGCCATCCTAGCTCTGTTACTATTGCATGACCACGTAATTCCATGATGGAGAAACAAGACTCCTCCATGAGCACATCAGAAGGGCTGCAGCAAGGTCATACTACAGCTGTTTGTTCAGTATCCCAACTGCAACAGCAGAACCCTAGAGACGAATAGAACATTTCCCCTCCATGTCCTTCCAACTATCTGTGACTTCAGAACTACTTGTATTACCGCCCACACTTTCTTTAAACATCCGTTAACGGATTCCATGTCACCCTCCCCCCCAAGTTTGTCCAATTGCACACCCCACCACTCCCACCACACCTGGGTATCCTTCCATGTCTGCAATCCAGCTAAGGCAAAAAAGCCAGAATTTCAGGATTTCAAGAGGAAAAAAACCTTATGTGCTTCCAGGTTCAGCACCTGCACTGTCCACAGCTGACTTCAGTCATCAGAAAATGCATTCAAGCAAAAATCAGTTTGTTCCCCTCCCAAACATGTTTTCCTGGAGGGAATACACATGAAATGCTGATGTTTTGTCAAGCTACAGTGATTCCTTTTGTTTCCCGATTGTTTGTAGCAGATATTGCGCAGGAAGTCATTTTACTAACAAACCTGTTCTTTGCCTTACATTACATTGTGTGGACATAAATATATACTAGCTTTCGTACATTACTAGCATTCCCATACACATATATTTACACACACAACAAATATATGTACCTATACAGAGATACATATACATATTGTAGAGAGAGAGAAAGCATAGATTAGGGAAACAAGAAGCAGCTGTGAAGAAAGAACATATCCTGAAGTTTGAAGAAAGTCAGAAAGCTCCTAGTTTGTTTATAACACATTTCTCAGCTCCCTCAAGGACAAAGATGTAACGTCATTTGCGAGCACAGTTCTTTTTTGACCTTGTGTGCTCAGGGAAAGGCTAGCCCTGAAAAAAAAAATCAGCGGAAAAATCTGAGAAATTTAAAAATCAGAGGAATTACAACTATCTGTAGCTTTATTAAATGCCTCCCCAAAATGTTCTCTGGAATCCACAGCAGTTATTAAAATGTTAGTTTAAACTTGCTGTATGTTAGAGTTTTAATATTACTAAAAAATGCTACAAAAGGTTCTTAATTATCTATACATGAACAGTGGGATGAATAACTATAGGTAAGGGGAACAACATTAGCAATTCTTGCAATGACAAATTCTGACTCTGGAAAAGCATGGTCATATAAGAACAAAAATATAGTATGAAATATTAGCACTGCCTAGGTCCAATAATTTACCTCACTTGAACCTAATTGAAGGTGAATTTCCAAAGTCATATTTGAATTTAAAAATGAGATTCCCAGCATCTTAAAAACAAACAAAACCCCAAACACAGCAGTGAATCAGGAAGAAGATTCTCTACACACCCCCTTCAACCACAATCCTAGAATCCTAAAGAGATACATCCCTTTACCAAAAAATATAAACAGTCCACACCTCCACAAAGTGGATAAAGGACCTTCCAATCTACAAACCTGACTCCTGTTACTCATATTGTTGTGCAAGTTCTGTATATGAACACAAAATCACCTACTCAAAGTCCTGGACAACCTGTGATTGGAATGTGAAAATTTGGCAGCTGTAAAGTAAAAGCTATCTATCAAACATTTCATCAAAAGGATTGATCAGCTTAGAAGTAATTGAGTTTCATTACATAAAAGTAGGTCTATTACAACGAATGCTGTTTGCATCTTTTTAAGGTTCATCTTCATGCATGGTTTTGGAACTATGTATCAAAAAAGCACCTGTTTTATCGAAGTCTGAGTGTTTAATCTGTGAGATCATAGCAAAGTATCTCTGAGTTCATTTCTGGTATCCCTGGACATACTAGCTGGGAAGATTGGAAGCTCCAAATGTACTCAGGTTGGAAGCAACACGTTAGACAGACACCAGTCAATTGTGATTTTACCAGCATATTAGGCTGCCTAAATGAAGAAATCTGAGCATCACTTTAGGTGAGGATGTTCCCAGTGAGTAAAACAGAGATCTCTCACTGGTGAACAGAAGAGCAAAGCAGCTAGCTGCGGCTCTGACAGGGTGATCAAATCATATAGGAGATTCAACTACTGATTAATGCACCAGTTCTACAGGTTACAGCTACCACATGAATGAACACCGCACATGCCCTGCCTTGCCAGCCAAACACAAGGTGGTGTTGCTGCCCTATGAAGTGGAACTCTGGTATCTTAAGCACACTGCACACCAGCTCAGGTCCTGCCATACTGAAGTGCTGCCTCTATTTCTCTGAATACCAGTGAACGTGGACGCAAGGTCAAAACCAGGTACCAAGAAATTAAAGGCAGCCTGGGTGAGCAGGAGACTCTGAAAGGTCACGCTTCCAAGCACGGGGCTGGTCTCATCACAATGGCAAGGACCACTTAATCCCAATGAATACTTCAGCCACAGCAGCACCTTGTCCCAATCCAGAATCCTGGTCTGGGAGTACCATCTGGTGGAGGCCATAACAAAAGGTGTTACAGCACTGGTTGTAAGGGGGATTGATCTGGAATTCTCTGTTTTGGGCACAAAGGAAAACTTAACAGGTTTCTCACCGTTGCTCATTGCCTGAGGCCAATATTAAAAAACAAACAAAAAAAAAACTGAGAAGGGACAGAGAGACAGTTATTTTAATTCCCAGCTTAATTTCACTGAACTTTTATAGCTTTTCTTCTTTCAGCATGTTATGTTGGCTTGCTATAACCAAACAAAACTTTGTCTTTACCAAGGAGGGACCTTTACTATTCCCCCTACTTCCTCTTCCCCCTCCCCACCCCCCAAAAATGCAGCTCTGCATGGAGTCTCTGGCTGAGACACTGCTCAAGCAGCCTTAACACTACTTTGGTAGCCCCCCTACAGCATCTAGCTCTTAAGTTATTTCCTCCTCTCCCCATCTCTCAGCTGACAAGGAATAAATAGATACACATTTTCATACAACTTTGATCTAAGTTTTGTTCCACTATGCTTTATCACAACTCTCTAGATGATCACTAATAAACAGCCTTTTTACCCATATGTTCTTTAGATTCTTTGGCAAAGGCTCCCTTGCAGTTAACTTTTGTAAAGGAGAGGGAAGGGGAAAACTGTCCCAAGCTCCTTCAGGCTATAGAGGGAAGACTCAGTTTATCACTAGCAGAACTCAGAAATACATAGTCCATCTGTTTTTTGAGTAAAGCAGATCCCTCAATCTTTTCTTGAATGCTAGATGGTTCTTTTGTTTCTGCAAAGTCTGTAAGAATATGCTTACATTCTTGTTGGCTCCCCATGCTTCTTATAGAAGACTGTAAGGTGGAACGTAACCTAATTTAAACATCCTAGAAATTTGCAGATTTCTAGCAGGTGATCCCCAAGGTACTGTAGTTTCCCTATCCCCAAAGGGGAACATGCCTACAAAGCAATACACATTTTAGACCGAACTCTAATTTACTACCAGAGAAGCACTTACCAAATGGAACTACACACATGCATAGGTGGAGCAAATAATTTTCCAGTCTAACTCCACATGGTTGAAGATACCTGAATGTGGCTCCAAGATACAGACACCATTTACCCAGCTGTCAATACTGAATGCCTCAGTATATACAGTGCTGTTCACAGCTCCCACAAACTATTTCCCCAGGTAACCACTCACATGTCAGAGCATGAAGTATGTCTGTCAAGGCCAGCGATGCTGCTCAAGTCTGGGTGGGAATTATACCAGTAAATGAAGGGTAGAGCTCAGATTCCAGGTTGTGTCCAGACATGCTATTTTGACAATTGCTATATGAAAGTAAGCCAGAGAAGCATCCAATCAGTGTGGAGGCCTTACTTTTTGATATACTAGGTTACGCTGCCAGGAAACAACTTTACAATTTGAGGAGAAAGAAAAAGTAGTGTTAATACAAGAGTACAGGCATCTTCAGCTGGAATCCAGAACAGTCTTAGAACACACCACCAAAAAATACCGCAGAATGTTCACTAAGGCTTTGTTTCCTTTTTAACCACTACTCTCCATTCTCAAGAGCAAAAAACTGTGAAAACAAAAGTTTTTTACTTCTGTGAAAAAAAATTCTAAAACCCAGTAATTTTAAGTAGCAACCTATAAGGACTCTCAGTATGCAAGAAACTACAACTGACTCAGTGTCACGGAAGGGGAACTCTTTGCTTACCCTCTTCATGTAATAGTTCAAAACCGTAACACTCCCTCCAAGTGCCAAACCCCTCCCCCAAAACCAGATGAACCCCAAAACCCCAAACCACTAAGCCTCCCTATGTGTAATACATCACCAGAGCAGAATGGGATACCTTAGAAAAAGTCAAAATACTTTTGGACACACTGGATAGCCGTGTTAGGATACAGCAAGTAAGAATTGAGAATAGTCCACTGGTCCAGCAGACAAAGCTCTGCAGGCTTTTCACCTCTTGTCTGAAAAAACCAAAAAACTACAAAACAAACAAAAAAACCCACAAGAAGAGCACAAAAGTGGATTTCACTCTCTTTTAGTGAAACTAGGTTTGCAATATATACAACTGTTGCAGTGCTTATCACTCCAAGCAGTCTACCTCAATACTTTCTTGGAGAAAATGTAGTTCTAGCCTCCCCAACATACAGGGTTCTCTTCCAGTAATTATTTTTCTCCCCCTACTCCAGCCCTAAGTTTTAACCTCCATCCATCTCAACCTCCTCTCATGTTTAGAAATGCTTTAGTCAGACAAATACGATATGAACAAATGTATTTTTCTCCTCCAAATTCCAAGTGCAGTACGTATTTGAATCCATGTACAACTGCACCTTCCTACTGACTGCGTGTTTAATTATTGGCTGAATTTAATACACAAACCTGTAGAAGGGACAAAAATAACTTGAATAGTAGATACCAACAAATGAACATCTGTTGTCAAAGTGATTGGTACAATCCTTAGACATGAGTTGCTAGGAAATAAAGGTAAAAAGAAACATCCTAATTCAGAATAGTTTCAAACAGGAGCTGACTCAGACCTGGGCAGACAAAGAACATGCTCACTTTTGTTAGCGCTGATCTCCATGGATAACCCATATTACAGATGGCTCATGCAGTCTCCCTGAGCAAAACCTGCTTTCACTATCCAGCTAAAGCATCCTCTTAAATGCTGCCAACTAGGATCTACTCGTAATTCAACCATTAGATTTCACCTGGGATCACCGAGTTTCTGCAAATAGAGACATGTAAATGGGGAGAACAGGAAAGAACTACTTCCCTGACTACTTCCCCAGCACCCAGATACTAAAGCACAGAGACCAAGGCAGCATTGAGCCACATTTTTTCCAGCATCTCCAGTCCCAGTTTCCCAAAGTCAGAAGTGTTCCAAGCTTACCAGCTAACTGCTGAAAATACTCCAAGGAACCTTTAGTATGTTTGCTAATAGTGACAACTCCAAAATAGTCTCTACGCTTATTCTTGCAATTACATCAGTAAGCATATTTGGGCTCTCTAACACCTAACCAGTTCTTACAGCATACTCACTTGCACAGAAATCCAGTCCAACACTTTGAGAAACACCAGCTAGCTGTTACTGCAAGATCAGGGCTACACCTCTGCTAGAAGATGCTAACAAATACAAGGAGCATGTATTTAGTGACATACAGAAGAATATTAAAAACCAGCTGTATGACCTTCAGACTGGAACCAGCTTATGAACTAAGCAGTTCAGAGGGCACAATTTGCTCATGAAAGTTAACCACACTGTGCATTATCACACTGCAACAGGGGCTTGCAGAATTTCTATGTGATGGCTGAAAGGGGGCACTTCTTACAAAATGCTAAGAAAAACTATTTCCTGCCACAGACCTTAAGAACATAAGCATAATGTCATTTCAGACATTGAGGACTTGCAGTGGAGGAGTTGTTTTGATAGACACACAGATACATACTCATGACTTGCTTTCATGCGTCTGATATTGATGCAAATGAAAAAACCTACATCTCAGAACTGTAGTAGCTCACTCGTACTACGTCGTACCAAGAACTATTTAACATAACACAATCACACAGCTCCACCCTACATATAGTAACTTCCAATCATAAGATCTAGGTATCAATTACTGTTTAATCAGCATGTCTTTCAAAAGCTTTTGCTAGGTGAGAATTAAGGAGATTTTAGGTAAATTAAAAACCCATTAGCAGAGCTTATAACAAACACTGATAGTCTCTTACACAGTTAAGAAATTTGTTCCTAAGCCATCCTTGTTTCATTATGAAACCTTTCATTTCAATGTTTTTACCGAACAAGAAAACTCTGATCAGCCACCTAGTAGTGCCAATTTCTAGAACCTGACTGGAGAAAATGAGATGCTTAAATGAAGCCTCTCTTTAAGACACAGCTTTTTTTGGTCTTTGGAAAACAACTGGGAAAGTAAAAAAAACCAAAAAACCCCCAAACAAAAAAAACCAAAAAAACCCCAAAAACCCAACTCCCAAAATTAAGCCTGCAGAGGTTTACAGGGTTTAACACAAAGATTTTGTAGTTCAAAGTATGTCTAAGATTTCCAAGTATTAGTAATATTCAGAAGCTATGGACTTAAGATTAATTTCCTGCATAAAACACGGGCCTTTGCCAAAGTAGTGTGAGGTGGGGAAAAAAGAGAAAAAGAAAGATACACACATCTGAAAACAACTAGTGACTCAGTACTTCCTAAGTGCTCATATTTGACATCTCTGCAGAGAGGACAGTTGAAGAACTAGAGAAGTGACTAGAAAGTGCCATCCTGTACAACAGCAGAAGCAGCTTTCCTTCTGCATCAAGTACACTAAGCAGGAACTAGTTAATTTGTTCTATAGCAGGAAAAAAGCACTGCCATAAACGCACTTAAAAGATGTGGGTATCTGGAATCTTTTAAAGATTCTATAACATGTCACCCAAAGGATTTCTTATTGTTGTACAATGCCTTATCCATTGTTACAATCCAGACCATTTCTATCCAAACTGCTGACATGCCCCACAGCAGGACAGTTGCTCTAACATTCTTGTCAGTCACAGCAGTGTACAAGGCATAGAAAATACAGATTAAGTAACCATAGTTATGTTAGCCTCCTGCCTTAACTGAGCTTTCTCTTCTTTTTTATTTTCCCATCCATTCTTGTTTTCATCTTCCCTACCTTTAACTGCATCCTTGATCGCCTCCCATCTCCCAGGAAATATCCCAATTTTTCCAGCAGGAAACAGGCCCCAGTATTTCTACCCCAAGTAGGACATGACCAGCCACCACTTATCTGCAGGCCAGATTCCCCAATATGCATCTCTTCAACCAAACTCACAAGAGCAGACATATTTTCCAGTGACTACATATACAAAGACAAGCACTCAAGCATTTGTCACAGACTACTTTTTGTCTTTTCAAACACTGCTCCATTAGTTCAGACTATACATTAATAGGTAGCAGTACTCAGCTAGCCCAGCTGACAGTAATCAAAACCAGTCTGAATCCCAGATATGCACAAAACACCCATCACCAAAACAAGCCTTTCTTCTGTTAATAGTCTCAGCTAGCTCTGTTCACCAATCATGTAAAAATCCTGTTCCATACAAAGCATGCTGGCCACATGCAAGAGCCATTAAG
>VYZV01022561.1:1834-30659 GCA_013401275.1 Pandion haliaetus | reverse complement strand
AGGGACCCCTCGGTGGAGCAGGGGACGAGTGAGGAATCCTCCCTCTGAGGAGGAAGGAGCAGCAGAGACAAGGTGTGGCGAGCTGACCCTCAACCCCCATCCCCTGTTCCCCTGTGCTGCCGGGGGGAGGGGGTAGAAAGCACTGGGAATGGAGCTGAGCCGGGAAGGCGGGAGGGATGGGGGGGGAGGTGTTCTGATGTTTGGTTTTCCTTCCTAATATCCTTGTTTTGCTTTGATTGGTAGTAAATTAAATTGATTTTGTTTCTTCCCCAAGCTGAGCCTGTCTTTTGCCCGTGACCATAAGTGGGGAGTGATCCCTCCTAGTCCTTGTCTTGACCCACGAGCCTGCCTTTGGATTTTCTCCTCATCCCAACGTGGCCAGGGGCGGGGGTGGGGGGGCTGAGTGAGCGGCTGTGTGGTGCTTTGTTACCGGCTGGGCTGAAACTGAAACCACAACGGACACTAATGATTGAATACACTGTTCAAGCAAACCTGTGGCAAACACAGAGATGTCATCTCTGTGGTTTAAGCTCTCTTTCTACCCGCTGACAGTGAGGAGCTGTGGACAGACATTTGTGCTAAGGCAGATGGTGGAGGAGGTGGGTGCAGGGCTGTTGGGGAGCAGCGGCAGCCCAGCCCCCAGATGCCCATCTCCTGTCTGGTCTTCAGGGGCTCTATGCTGGAGAAAGAGGAGGAGGAGATTTTTGCTTTCACCACAACCATGGCATAGGAGTGGAGGAAATACCTACTGAATTTGGAGCTGTTTCCTGCCACAGGCAGTCTTTCTTCTCTCATGTCACTGGCTACATGCACCAACATGGTGGCCTACAAAGACGGTACAAAAGAGTGAGTGTGTGAGGTGCACTGAGAAATACGGATAGGGCACCTAAATGGCCCACAGAGCCACTGGCTTGGGGGTATGTGACTGGGCAAAATTATCCTCTTGTAGTAAATCATCCCTGAGGAGAGAAGATGAGAAACGTGACGTGTCCCAGCTCTGAAGGGTCGCTAGTGTGGCAAGCTCCTTGTGCTGATTCCAATAATGAAGGTGTTCGACTTGAGTTGTACAAAATCTGCTTTAAAAATTCATGTTTCCTTTTTTCTCCTGCCCCCAGTAGCTCTGTTTTGTGCTGTTTGAAAAATTGCTCACCTCTCTCTGAGACGACTTTATATTCAAACAGCTAAACTACTGCTTCTAACAAAAGTTTTCTTGAAAGATTTTCCCCAGCCTTGCCAGCTCTTTTGGGCAAATGCCTTTTCTGCCTTGCCTTGCAGGTACAATTATGTGTCCCATCAAAGAGCACATGCAAAAGGTTTGGAGATAATTCTTGTCAAGATGGCGGAGGCAAACTTTAGTTCAACACAAAAGTTGGGCCAGGAAGCGAAAGCCTGGGTGTGTGGAGAGTGACCTGTCCTGGGCAAGCCTGAACATGGCGTGGCTGCCTCTTCACACCGGGTGTGCAGCAAAACTGACCAGCTGAACAAAAGGTATGCTGATACAGGACAGCTGATGGCACCGAAGGGGCTGGGCATTTTGGCGGTTTCAGGGTGTATTGTTGTTACTTGTAAATAGATGTTTAGTAAATTTTTATATTCTAAACGACGACAGGTGGAGGTGGAAAGACTGTCATGCGAGTATGTCTGAGAGCTAGTGTGAAAGAGCTATGATCACACAAAGAAAAAAATTATACTTTCTTACTCTCCAGAACAGTTAGGAGTGGACAGGGTTTATGTTGATCACAAACATTCTCAGATTTTACCATCTTTCCTGCAATAACACTAAGTCTACTTTTGCTTCTGGAAAATATTCTAGATGCGTGGCATGGAGGTTAAATTTTAACTAAGCTCTTTCATGATATAGCTGTTCCCTTTCTCATTTATGTCTTGAATAAGTGTTGATAAATGTTCACATTTGCAGTAAAAGTCAGAGGCAAAGAGGGTTTCATCTTGGCTTTGCAGTGACCGTATCTGATCAGGGACTATTAATATTGATCATCAAAGCAGAGAGCAAAACTCAGGGGTGTTAAAGCCTTGGGCAAAATTGTCATAATTTACTGTTATGGGGAAAACTTTATGGTTAGCTGCTTGGATTAAAAATCCCTGAGAGTTTTCCACAGGAAAGTTTTATTGAAGGCATGCCATGTTAAAAACAGTTATACAATGCTCCCTGCTCACATATATAGTTACATATGTATTTATGTATCTGTAAAATCAAATTTCCTTGCCCATGTTAAATTATGTTTTAGATTATTTGAAGGGGGAAAAATCTTTAAAATACCATGTAATTCTTTGTATCAGTTGTATTGCTTTTTTCCAAACGTCTTATTTCATTCAGCTCAACTAAATGCTTTCTCCTCCCCCAAAAAATCCCCAAAGCCAAAACCAGAAGGACTAGTCAGCTTCGCCGGGACAACTCTTTCCTGTCATTGTGTCTGCATGGAAACATTTTATCTGATCATAACCAGTTTTGCACCATGGAAATACTTAGCCCAGCTTGAGAAAGGTCAGTTTGGTGGTGCTGTGAGCCAGGGTAAGGCTGCCCTTGATGCCTGGGCATCTCTATTCTGGTGCATTCAGGTGGCTTGTGGGACAGGGACCGTGTGGGAGAGGGACAGGTTCCCCTACCACCATGTCCTGGAGCGCGGCAGTGCTCAGACCTGACTGTGGCGTGCGACGAGTTTTGCCAGGGCAATGCAAGCTGAAGCTTGCAGCCTCCCCTGTACGCCTGAACCCTCTAAGTGGGGCTGGGAGAGGGGGACAGTGCAGTCCCTTCACTCTCTTTCTGAGACGGCACCGTGCATCCTGCAGGGTTTTGCTCATGGCTGGGGCATGGGCAGGACCCGTGCTTGTAAGGATCTGTTTACGCACCGCTGTGTGCTTAGCAAGGTAGGTAGAGTGAGCTATACTGCAGGAATGAGAGGCGTGACGCCCATGGTTCAGGCAAGGACACCCGGTCTGGGTCAACATCAGCTCAGTGAGGAGAACAGGGCAGCCACGGCCCTGGGCACCGCAGTGGGACTGCAGATGTGGCCAGAGATGAGCTGCCCTCGTCCTCAGGCGGCACCGAGCTCTGTGCCACAGGTGACCGTGCCCAGCTGGCCGTCCCCTGGGAGTACATGCGTCACCTATACGTGTATGCCCACATCTGTGAGGGCATTTTAGGCAATTGTAGGTGGTGCCAAAGTTACACTCTCAAACTTGTTACAGGGCTGGTAGTATTATATTCTGCCTACATTTATGGGATGGGTCAGACTATATTCTGAGACACACTAAACCTGGCCTCACATATCTCTTTCATAGATGCTAAATGTCCATGGTTTGCAGACTGCAACTTGGGCAAACTTATGTTCAACAAATAGCTGTACGTATTTAAGCATGGGCAGGAGTTTTTCTTTTGTCCCAACCTTGCATCTGAATTTTTTTCTCTACAAAGCCATGGAAAATTGTCAGCTTGGAGATAGCAATTTAGCTGGATCAATTTTCATTTTTCTGTACGTGGTGTGCTGCCAGCAGGTTAGAGTTGGGAGCCAAGGGTCTGGAATCTTAAGCTTTATTCCCAGCTGTGCTGTTAACTTGTTCTCTAACATTAGGCGAGTGGGTTTTGGTTTTTTTTTTTATTGCGTCAACAGAAACAGGATGCCACCTCATAGGGCTTAATTAATGTTTGTAAAACATTTCAAGATTTCTGGATGAAGACAGGAATAATTCCACACAGTATCTTAATGTCTAATGGCCAGGCCCAGGGCATGCCAGCCCTCCATTTGCAGAGCAGGCACTTTAACAATGGTATCAACCCGACATATGATCCACTTGGGTTCCTTCTCTCCCTACCTTAGCCACCTGCATCAACCTCCAATTTCCTCTCTTGTGCTGATCATGTTAAAGCACTAATGGTGTTGATTTTAGAGCAAGTATAATTGATTTTAGAGTAAATCACCTGGAGATTGCAGGAGAGATCCAGAGTCCATTTAAATCACTAGGGACCTCGCACATGCTTTGGTGGATCCAGGGTGAGCAAGGGCAACATTTGCAGCGTAGTAATACCCAGATCAATGCTCCAACTATGTTAATACATAAGACCATGTTGAAAAGATAACGGAATGCAGATGGACCTGATCCGATCCATTCATCAACTCTATTGCTCAGCAATTTGGGCTCATTTATTTTCTCCTTACAGGCATGGGTGATATGGCTGACAGACAGACACAAGCCAGATCATTCTTGAATATCATGATGTCCACATTCACACAACAGAATTTGGCTTCTTCCCTGTTTTGAACAATAAATGGAGGTGAAAAAGATTGTGTTGCTAGTTATGTGAAATGTTTTAAGTGAACTTTAAAAAAAAAAAAAAAGCCTTGTTTACCACTAAATCGAATAGTTTTTTAGCCTAATGAATAGTGTCTAAAACTGCATTGTGTCACATTCTTGGATCTTAGATCCAAGCAAAACACCCACTAGTTCTAATGAGAACAGAATTCAACCCTGACTGCAAAAATAAAATATGCAGGCTTGTAAGGCTAAAATTTCCTTAGTAAAGGAATTTCCTTTAGTAAAAAAAAATCCTCATTAAAACAAACAAAAAACAAACAAAAAGAATCAGGGAGAAGTGCCACTGAGAATTTGAAGTATCTGGGTTTATTATCAAGAACTGCATATGTAATATTTTTGTGCATATAGCTAGCCCATAACAGAGCCCAACTATACACTGTTAGAATAACACATCTATTGACATCAACCTCTGTGGAGAAACTTGTAAACAGAGAGTGAGACTCACTGTGAAGTTTGGGAAAAAAAAAAAGTATAAAATTCAGCTCTTGTGGAGCATAATATGGCTGTGAATGTGACTTAGCTCTGTGGTGCAGCCATTCACCAATGAAGCTAAAAAGGTCTCATAGCTCAAAGGAAAAAGAAGAAGTGGGCAGGAAACTTATATTTCCTTAAAATTTTAACGTGACTGGTCAACATTTCTGCAGGAGCACCACAATGGTCAGAGCTATAAAAGTGCGGATACTTCACAGATGATCCATTTATGCACCACAGAATTTCCAATACAGCTGTCGACATACAGACTGGTGTTTCTCAGAGCTGCTGGCAACTGTAAAGAGTAGGTGTGAACTGGGTTGTGTTTCCAAGATGCTTTTTTAGATTAGGTTCTCTTTATACCTCCAGAGTTCAGAGTTAATTTTGACCATTGATGTTTCTTTATTCCTCTTAGCATTGTTCTGACTTCCTATTCTCCAGACTAGGATTTCAACAAGCTATGTTTAATTTAGGTGTTCCTAACAATTAGCCCTGTAAGCCACTCCTGTCTCTAGACCCATACCCAGGAGCCGAGAGCACCATGAGGGGTGCCTGGACATGGCAGTGACTCTTGGTGCCAGCTCTGCTGCCATAGCACTGGACATAGACAGATGGGACACACTTGACCAAGGTCTGTTTATTGTGCCACGTGCATGGCCAGCCACGCAGGTGCAGTTTTGCTGTTTCAGTGCTGGAGCAGACTTGGTTGAGCAGTGCTGCCTGCAGCATGCCCTGGTCACGTCAGGCTTAGATCCTTGGCAACGGAAAGAGGATGGAGATCTTGGAGGCATGTTCCCAGTCTGCTATCAAATGTCTGTCCCACCTGAGAGTTAGCCTGCCTTTTGGCTTCCTGCATGTCAGAAAGGCAGAAAATGGTGCATTCACAGTGATCCCAACTGGGGAGAGCAGTCCCAGGGATTACTCTTGCGGCAGCCATTGCTCAGAGCAGCTCCTTCTGGTCTTGAGGGCTATGTGCCTATGGAGGCAGCCATCTCCTCCCTCAAAGCTTGGCATGGCTCAGAGATCTGATCCTCTCCCTGGCCCTATGGCTCAGGCCTGGCAGTGAACTAACCTGTCCTTGGGTTTGTCATTTGCTGGAGAGAGGCTAAAACTATCATCCTTTCCCAGCAGACAGTTAACAGTAAGTTTCTGGCTGCGGACATGCCAGTTGGTCATCGGTAGTGGAGCAAATCTGATGAGACTCTGAAATCGCGCATCAGACAGCAGTTTGAGTTAAATAGGAGCTAACCAAAGCCCAGCCTGGAATTTGTTAGGCTCGATTCCCTAGATAACCACATCATCCATTAGCACAAACAACCCGCAAACCCTCGCTGGCCTAGCAAGCGGGGCAATGGCCACGGGTGGCAGACCAGCGCAAGGGGACTGTGCGCAGGGCAGAGCCGCTTGTCCCAAGGAGCACATGGGTGCAGGCCCACAAAGAGAAATTGCTGGAAAGTTTAAAATGAACAACTCAGCACTCCTTTGATTTGTGAGTTTTAACTACTGCAGAATGTGTGTCCTGCCATATTACTTCAACCTTGAAATGAAGTACAAATAGATGTGATTCAGACTCTAAATATTTAAAGCCAGAATCTAATCTTAGATACATTGTGATGCTGTCATCTCAAAAACCCGATAAAAAGAGACAATGATGGACAGCACAGATTGAAATTAAATTCAAGCGCCGTATTAAAAAACTTGCCCTGCTAATTCACATGAATGATTAACCACAAAGAAACTTAAGTCGGTGAGTTACAGCAGTGCTGAGGTGGTCTTTGTCATCACTGTATTGGTTAACTTCAGAAAAGAATAGTCTAAAACCGCCTCACAGGGAAAGGATGTCACCTCCCCTTTCCCCTCTTTTCTCTCAGAGATGGAGCTAAACTATTAACATTATCCAGTTAAATGGCAAACAAAGTGTTCCAAATCTTCCTTTCACTGGAAAGAAAGATAAAATCACAAGCATAATCTAAATCAAAAGCTATAGGAGCACTTGGGCAGTTACATGCTCTTACTGTAGACAGCCAGGTCAAAGCAATCAGCATATGAATCTTCACACGCGGTGAGCAAAAACATAACTCGATGCAGCTCTCTATCAAATATTATTGTAAGAGGAGTAAGTGCACCAGGGTATGACCCTATTAAATACCAGATCTGTAGCTCCAAACCAGCACAAAACCCAGATGGATGATCTCATCTCACGCAGTAATGTGCCAGAATACAAATAGAGGATTGCAAATGCTTGAAGTGCACAAGGAAAGCAAAATAAGCCCATGTTGAAATAAGGGGTGGAATATATATTGACAGCTGAGCAGAATGAAGGATGCTAGACTTGCTGCTGCTGAAAATGATGGTGGTCTTTCTGATCCCTTAGCTGGACTTTAAGGCCTCATTACAGGACTTCTGGATATCATAACCATATAACAGCCTCACAAGACAAACTTTAGTCCACTAAAAGCAGCAATGAGTCTAAACACCCACATCAAGCAAATGAGATGTGGGTATTTAGCCTCATCTAAAGGCTAAATTATGTTAACATCTGTGCTGCTTTCTAGTTTGGGGCTAGCGTAGTGCAGCCACCTGTCTAGGGTAGAGGGTGCTGCGGACTTTAGGTGGAGCTTGGATCAACTCAGAAGGGCCATTCGTACATCAGATATGAATAGTATTGTACATAACCAGTGGGTTTTTATTAACAAAACAAACATGACAGTTTAGACAGATGGAAATGTTTTATATTTCAGTAAGGCTGTCTGCTCTAGCATAAAAAATCCATTTCTATCATTTTCCAGTGAGCTTAGCCTGGGAGGGCCTGAGTGCCCATGGGGTGCTTTGGGGATGAAAAGTGCATGACTAATCCAGGCAGTGATTGTTTCCTTCCTTGGGCTTCCAGAGGCATGTAGTGTTGTGGTCCAGCAAGTGCCACCAAAACACAAGGTGAAAACCCACACAAAGGAGGATCACATGAAGGAGGACAAGGAAACCAGCCAGACCCACAGTAATAAAATTCCAAATAACATCCTAGAGGCAGTTTTACAATTGTGAGCATTGCCATGGACCCAGACGCAGCTGCAGGAAACATGGATTTTGGTTTGTTTTATATCCCATGGATTGGCGTCCGGGCTCTGCAACTAGCAAGTACGATCTCTTACTGAATAGGAGCATAGCCACAGGAGAGGAAAGATTAAGGGTATCAAAGGAATACATTTTTCATTTCACTCCTTTCTTATTACAGTAGATTAAAAGAAGAAAAAAAAGAGAATTTTGTTCAACATTCAGTTTTGAGAAGAATCAAATAAGCCAAAAACATTGTTCAGAATTAGAGCACTGAATAAAGGATTTCAAAAACACGGTGTGTGGTTCATGGTGGGATTTTTATTTCCTTTTAAGATGAGCCATATACAGCTGTACGAGAGCTATTGTCCTCTGTCCCACTGAAGAAATAGTTTCTTTCTGAAGTGTTCAATCTGTTAAGACACAGAGGTGGTTTGAAAGCTTAAAAAAAGAAGGAAAGCATGCAAACTCTCTTCTGGTTCAAATGGCAATTATCTGAAAAGCAGCAAAGAAACAGGAATAAGTGGATAAATGAAATAGCTTTTGATTGCCTGGCTATGAATGATAGTAGGCTTTGTCTTCTTTGGGAATGACACGCAGCAGCAAGCAGTATGCACCAGCAAGACAAAAGTCAGCCCTGAATGGCTGGTACAATGGCAGTGATCTTACATAGAACGGATGGTTATTCCAAGCCTGCACAGGAGAAGCCATTTTCTTCTCTAGTGGATGGAGAAATGCTCCTTGCCACTGAGCCATAAGGGGACATGAGTTGAAGAAAACAAAAACCTTAAAAACTTCCTGATAACTGCGGGTCTGGAAAATCTCTTTTCCTTCTTTTCTGCAGAGATTGTCAAACACCAAGACTTCCACCATCATTTTTAGGCCCCATCAAGACAAAGGCTAACAAAAGAGGAAGGCTGAAGGACCAACTGCAGTTTACAATTCCATCTTTCAAATTCATCATTCATCGACTGGAGGAGGGTTTCTCAAAATAAAAAAGACAGAAACACAGACTAGGTAAGCACAGAGCCTGAGAAAACAGAATTACTGATGGTTTTAGCTTGTGTGCTGCTGTCATTCATATCTCCAGGGAATCCCATGCTCCAGGCAGATCTGGCAAAGCAGACCTCTAAGAAGAGAGGAGCTTGTGTAACTGAGAGCCTGGAACGCTTCAGGTGCTGAGCTTGACTGTGTTGAGCTGGGAATGAGGGATGAAAGCAAGTCACAAGGACCGCAGTGCAGAGATTCCCAGTGCAACAACTCTGGTGACTCAAAGTGCCAAATTTCAACCCCTCTGGGTGTAAAGCAGAATAGCACAGGACTCGAGCCAGCAGTTGGTAGAAAAATGGCAGCCTTTAAACTTCTAAAGTTGACTGTCTTATTGCTCTGACAGGCTATCTCTAGACAGAGGAAGGAAAAAAAAAAAAAAAACCCAAACAACTTCCCCCATAAGCTTTTTCTAAGAGGAGACAACAGACTTGGAAAAAGTCTTAAGAAAAGGCAATCTTTGCTCAAGATAAAATTCTTTAGAGAGGAAGTCCTCGAGAACTGTTACACCACATGCTTAGGTGCAAATGGGAAACCTGACTAGGACCTTAATTTATCAGAGTAAATTGAGGTGTTGCAGCCATAGGAAGCATGTGAAAGAGGGGTTTCCTGATCACATTCAGTGATTTTATTTTTAAGCCATGCAGGTACATCCTACCAGGGCATACTATGGATGAAAATGGTTGTGTAACTGACAAGGCTTGAGAACCTGGAACAGTAAAGGACTGGCCACAAAATCTCATCATTGCTGGTAAGTCCAGGACAGCTGAATTTCAAGCTCAGAGCAATTTCAAGTCTTTACGCAGCTGACTAAAAATCCTCCCATGTTACGACAGTTTGGGAATTTGTGAATTCCAGTTTGAGTTTCTGAATTCCCTTTATTTATAGTGATGGCTCTGCTGGTCTTTAAAAGGTTGCCAGAAGGGCCAGCTTTAGAGAGTGTGTGTAAACACAGCTCAGACTGAGCGGGCTGAGAAACACGTGTCCAAGACAGCAGCCTGCAGAAGGGGGAAGCTCAAGTACAGCTGTAACAGACTGATCAGCGAAAACATCTTGAGGAAGGGCTATGCCTCACATATGCAAGCTAGCCGAAGTCCCCTCCACTCATAACCACTTGCTTATAAACCTATAGCATAGAGAGAGCAGCAAAAAAGATCTAGTAAGGTGTCAGGGGGAAACTTCGCACTAAGGAATAGAGAGTAAATTCCTGGCCAGGGACAGAAAAACCAAACTCCTGTTCGGTTGGGCGAGTTACTCCGTATTAGGCAAGCAGGGGCAGGGGCCTTGTCTTATCATCTGAGATCTCTACTTGCTTGTTTTCTGGTGAGGGGACAAGCAAACCCTTTGGAGAGGCTGAAATCAGCCATGGGATTCAGACCTGCTGGTGGTGGTCAACAGCCTGA
Source organism: Pandion haliaetus (assembly GCA_013401275.1). NCBI lineage: Eukaryota > Metazoa > Chordata > Aves > Accipitriformes > Pandionidae > Pandion > Pandion haliaetus. The sequence goes on along the minus strand of VYZV01022561.1, from coordinate 20,355 downwards.
CCCCACCTCTGAACTATGGCTGGGAGATGTCCAAGCAAGGGTTTGGTTCATAGCTGCCGCTATGGAGCAGAGTGGCTCCTATTATGCAGAGAGAATGTTCTTGTGCTCAAAGTGCGTCTTAGAGGGGTTGCAGGGGGGATGAAAAGGAGGGAGACCCCCAGTGAGCTTTTTTCTTTTATTTTGCAGATGAACCAGATGGCAGGAGCAGCAGAAACCAAAGGAGGAGCATGAAGCCTTTAAGAATCAGATTGCTAAAACGCAGGGCAAACTGGAGCCAAAAACCAGGCCTGGACAAAACAGAGCACCACAGTGGAAAAAGAAGCACTGGAGGAGCTTAGCCAGAAGGGGAAAGAATAAAATAAACCAGCTCAGTACTTCAATTCAAATTCCAACTCTGTGCTTTCAGGAGAGGAGACTTACAGAAACTGAAGAACTGGCATTAAGTCTCCCTTGTAGCTGCAGCTGCTCACAGTTATCTGCCTCTGTGTTCCCTGGCAGACGGCACTGCAGCACCGAAAGCCTGCAGATTTCCCAGGATGTAAAAAAAGGGCACCAAAGAGTGACCAATGGATCCATCACGAACTCGCACACTCTTGCCTAACGAGTCAGAAAGATCCTGCTAACAGCATTGCCACAGCCCCCGGCAGATTATGATCGCCTGCAGCTGCTCTGCATCAAGTCACTGACGGTGGGGGACACATAATGTTCCCCCTGAAAGCCTACTTGCTCAAGCAGGCCTTTCTGATCTCTCTGGAGAGATTCTGCTGAGCCCGTATTTAATTGGCTTTCAGGTCCCAAGATGGATTTCCTCGCTATGGGATGTTGCACTACATCCTCTCTTCTCAGGAGTACTCTCATTTTTCAGAGCAAATGCCCATAAAAAGGGCATGATGTCAGGCATACCATCTGCAGGATGTGCCGTGCTCCTCCATTACCAACCGCAGACTGACGGACGCTGCTGCTCTACCACCCCTGGAGGAAGCATTACAAACCCCTTTCCACACCCATCCCCCAATTTCAGTAAAGATCCCATGACACTTGGTGGAAAAAAACAACATTGTATTTGATTTACAATTAACAGGATTTACAAATAATGACAAAGAAACAGATTAGCCATGAGATTAGGATGCCTTTGTTGATGAAGGAGTAGCTGGCAAAGCACCTTTATGTAGAAGTCATGTACCTCAGTCCTAAACAGTGTAAAATAACTTACAGCCCAGGCAGGTTCAGGAATGATTATACACAAATGCAAGAAGTCGAGTACAAAACAAACCAAAAACCCCCTCCCAGCCTACTGGGCAGGAAACCAGTTCAGGCGAGGCTTTTGATTTTTGGAAACTGAAGGAAAGGCCCACTGACAAATACCAGGAAATCTTAAAAAAGGGGGGGGAATATATATCAACAAACAGTAAAAGTCACTGTGTGACAACCTACCGGGCAGGGAGAGCGGGCAGCAGACACTGTGCTAGCTGAGAATCAGCAGAGTCCGGGCGCTTGGCAGGACAATGAACGAAGGAGTACAGATGGCAGCGCTTCATTAAAATGCTACGTTACTGCCAAAAACTTGCGAGACAAAGAGGAATAAAGTTCTTTGATGTGCAATACAGCAATTTAAGAAGACGTACCTAACTTTTTGATTTGTACGGAGCTTACCTATATTGTAAACACTCACTTTCTGACAAGTTATTTCAATTTTCTTTGCTATGGGTTATGGTGTGTATTCAATCAAATGCAGCATTCCAAGGCTCAAAACTGACTGAGTGGTTTTCAATAGACGGGTATATGATTTTTCCAATATCATACGAGTAATTTACATCACAAATACAATAAAAACAAGTGATGGTATTTCTAGGACAGTTCCAAGATTCAAATAAAAAATCATCAGAACCATTCTAAAATAAGATATTATACATAATCAAATCATGTTAAACAGCACACTCTCGGCAAGCAGCTAATTACAAGCATTCTGCTGGTCATGTTTTTCACACAAAGTCATTCAATAGCACATAAATATTTCTTTTTCTGATCTGCTTCTTTTTACAAAACCATTCATCAGATTCACAGAATTAGTACAAGTAAGGCACATTAGCATATATCATAAAACTCACAATAATAACAAAGAGTTGTAAAGTTTCAAGGACTAATTCCTTCTTTGCAGTGATTTCTGAACCGAATGAGACTTTATCAGTAGAACCCTCCTACACTGACATTACTCTTACTTCCATTGCAGCCAACTGTGGTGGGTGCAATACTGTGCATCACCATGGACATAAATAATTAAATTAAGAACCACGTGTGGTAGCAAATCCCGTTTTCAGATCTTGCACAGAAATCAGACACGTTGTTCACAATGTTCGTTATGAGCATAGACTTTTAAGTTTTAGAGCTATATGGAAGTCAATTTCCAGTTACCAAAATAAAAGGGGATATTGCATGTGTCTCCGAGTATGTTATTGTTTTCCTAGTACAAATATTGCTTAACGTAGAAAGGATGCTATAGTATTGAATTTACTTGCATAATGAATCCTAAATGCTGATGTCTCAGATTCTACTAAATTAAATGAACTGTAGGTTTTCCTTCTTCCACCCCCCACCCTGCCCCCAACCAAAGGACTCTCCTTCCCACAGAAGATTCATTTACACACAACACAGCTTTTAATTAGAAGCATAATTTACAGTAAAAATTCTTTACATTACACCTCTGCTATCAAAAAAACATGAAATCTTTCATTTAAAGTTGTAATTATACATTAAAAAATAGAACACTATTTCCTTAACAGGAAGAATGAATTTGAACATCTTCAGATCAGATTTCTTTATTGCGGCTTTTGAGTCAAAGGTCAGTCACTTTATTCTCTAATGCAGCTGCTATTTGCTGTAAACGGAAGGCAAGCTGCATTTTTTGTGCAGCTGGATCCTCTTCAAGTGCATTTATAATCTGGAAGAAATAAACATAGAATGTTTAGAATCATTTAGCTTAAAATATACGACAGTGCCTGGACCAAGTGTTTGATACTACTTTGGTTGTAAAGAGTCTTTTGCATTCACTCTGTACCAAAGATAAAGTCCATCTAGTAGGCCCCATGTTCCATTTTTACACAAAGGCAAAAAAAATTGATCATCTCCATTACTTTATCTAAGTTGCTGTAATGTTTCCCATTACGCTGGGATCCAAGTGAATTAATAGGTAGTACTTTATCTTGTGAAATATTACATTCCAAGATGGAGTACACTGGGGGAAAAACATATTTATAGCTATTTAAGAAACAGTGCTTTTACTTACAGTGCACCCTACAAGGCTTAAGGGTCATCTACCAGCAGTAATTAAGCCCCATCCCCATGAGCTTTGGTTATGAGAAGCTCCTGGGTGGTCCACACACAGGCATAAGGTCGGGCAACGCGAGGTCTCTTGTGTCTATAGGCAATACAATGAAGAAAACGGTCTGGCCACAGTGTCAGGGAGCTACCGGCAGCTCCCCTTCGGCTCTCGCCAAGAAATGCCGAGGCTGTGGCCCAGCACGATGTAGCTCAGGAAGCAAAGAGCTCATCCGAGGAGCCCCTCAGCATCCTGCACACAGCCTCTGCTGTACGGAATATATACAGGAAGGTATGACTCTTAAGACACAAGGGATTTGAAAACAAGAGATAGAAAAGGTCAACTGTTATGAGAAGGCTTTTCTTCAAATAGAGTTTTTCAGGGCTTCTCAAGATCAAATATCAAAGGTTTCAAAAGGTTTTCATTTCCACCATCCTTTAGGGAAACTTTTCCACCAACTATTAGATTTCTCCATTAGAAGAATGTGTTACATGGCAAAACTGTTCCTTTGCTAGAACTGGCTTTATCAATAAAAGTCAGACACTGTAATCAAGCAGAAACCTTCGGCTCTGTTTAAATACTATATAAACTTGCAAGTACAAGAACTGGAGAAATAGAGTTTGCCTGTCACTACCTGTGGTTCTTACCACTTCTCGCACATCATTGACAATGGAGATTAATGCAGTCAGTATCAATCTAGCCAATAATTTCACTCTGAAGGGCTGGTATAGCATTTGAGTTTCAAACATTGGAGCAAATTTGTTTAGAAATAATTATTTTAATGGATTTGTTTTTAAAGCGTGAAAACATTTTTACAAGACAGAGTTAATAAACACTTATTACAGTATTTAAATTGGGCCTAATTTAATTTGATATTGTTCCCTTAATTTAAACAATTACATCTTGCTGTAACTCCTCAAATCTAGACTAAATAATTCATTATTATCTCTGCTGGTGAATATATCCTTCATATAAATGTGGACAATTAGAATGTACCCACTTAGTCATTGTCAAGCCCTGCAGAGATGCAGAAGGTACAGCACATGCTGGGAACCACTGCGTCAGTAATAAAGACAAGGGCAGCTGCAAAATGTTCCAATTTATGCAAATTAAAACATTTTCATGGAAAATAAATAAGCTCGATTAATTTTACTGAATGGTTCTTGACAGATTATCTCCATAACTCTGAATTAGCAGCCTTTTCATCAGAGGCAACTTGTTGTGCTACGGTGATGTACGTGAAAGGCAGAGCTGCAGCTACGCACTGGGGTTTGCTGGCCTGCCACTGGTGGAAGTCCCACGGAGTGGTGGCTCCACCTGCGCTTGTCACCAAACGTGAAACCACAGTGGAAGCAGGGACACAGGGGCATGGAAGAACCTGGGCTTTACGGTTCATCTGTCATCCAGGGTCCCTCATTGTTTCTATAAGAGGTCAGGCCACGCGTACATTCAGGAAGGCGTTGAAAGCCAGCTCGGTTAGCACTGGGGATGAGGGGCGAGGAAACCAATGCCATCGGGTTGGCCTGCATCCCTCTGGCCGCTTCCCCTGCTGACCCTTGTTGCAAGACTTCTCAGGGTGATTTGATTTTCCCTGCTTACATCTGTTTAAAAGCTGCGACAGGCTGGCTGCTCCTGTGTAAAGCAGCTGCAGTGAAGCTGAGGATGAGACTCACTGCCTTTCGTGCTAAATATAAGTGAAAACACGAACTGTGCTGAGGTGCAAGACAAACTGAAGAGAGCTCACATGTGCTGTACTCCTTTTTGATTCAGCATCTGTTCTTACTTGCTTTGACTTAATTCTGAGAGTTTTCTGGAGGCATTCATTTCCATGGAAACCTTTGAATAAAAGTTTTCTTCTCTCTTTTTGTTTTCAGATTAAGTTTAGAGAGCCATAGCCACAGTCCAGCTACACTGGGATATTCTTTGTCCCCCTTTCCACGGGGGGTGAAAAACCTAAGAAACATTTTGGACTGAATCTTGAGCCTCCTTTTGAATCAGGCTATATTCAACAGTTACTCTACTTTGGTTTACCTTGGTCAGGCACTTCACTTGGCATGGCAAAACAGGGACGGTAGCATGCATGGAAGCTTGAAGTGCATCTTAACTAATAAAAAAGGCATGGCCACTAGCAAAACAAGTTTAATAGATTGTTCCTAAAAAAACCCGCTGGCCTGAGACCTGATACAGCTCTGACAACTACTTTTTGCTCGGTGACATTCTTATGTCCTAATTCTTAGGAACTAGGAGAGTAGAACTGAAGAGAAATGATTTTTATATCTATTTCTCTTTCAGATCTTGTTAAACAATCACTACCAAAACCAGATAGCTCCTAATGAAATTGTTCATTTACAAGAACACGCCATTGACAAGTGTAATTGCCAAGCAAGGTGTATAACTGCAAAGTTAGACCTTTCTGTTCAGCATTGCTTCTACCTGATTATCCAGGGAATTCCAGTTGTTGTTCCTTTAGACTGATGTTAGCCTTCATAACTTTTTACCATTGATATTAAAAAATGAAAACAAAAGCTGCAACTTACCTCATCATAGTATTTGTTAGTATACTGGTAGAGTTGGTGTAGAGCCACAAGCGTATTTAAGGAATCAGTATGTGCCTGTTAAACAACAGAAGCAGGCAGAAAACGTGTCAAAATATGATCACAGAGAGCTGAAAGTTATGCACATGCACAACTGTTGGACACAATATACAAGATTTCCAAATGCAAGCTCTGCATCCTGTAACTTATGTTAAATGACAGTTGGGGCAGAAAAAAAGGGGTGAGAAAAGTTTTGTTTGGTGATTTTTAGATCAAGACATTCCCGCTGGTGTTTTTCCAGCCTGCCTACAACTCCAACACTGGAGGTGCAAAATATTTTGAACTCTGAACGTCAAACCACAGACTACAGCTCAAACATCTGTTAACAACATGGGTATGTATAACTAAAGCATTTACTCAGTACAATCTACGTATTGTCGAGATATTAAGCATTGGTTCTGTCACTGTCATGGCTGGTTGAAATCCTTTCTCCAGCTCTTTTTAACTCTTTGAAATTATTCACACCTCACTACAGCAAAGGTGTAACTCATCAAGATCATGAGCACATATATGTTTGGAAAAAGCCATCTGAATCATGAAGATGGAAAGGTGAGAGAGAGACAGAGAGAAAAAGGACTTTAAATGAAGCAGGAAATAACCCTTCCATTACCTCTTCCTCCCTCCACCCCTGACATTTAACTTACTTAGTGAATGTGCTCTACCTGTCTAAACAGATGTTTTTCATTCAAACGTATAGGATTCAAGTCTCTAGTTAAGCCTATAGTCTTTTAAGTTAGTTAAGAAAATGAAGAATTGCAAAATATTGCTACTGGCATAAATGATTACCCAAGGCAAAAGCAGCAGAGACACATCCATCTTTCCTTGCTCTATAAAAGTCACTTCTAGAGCTGGTCAAAATTTGCAGTGTTCCATCACTCCTTCCATATTAATTTTCATCATAATTTATAATGTAAATAGAAAGGATCAACATATTCTGCTGATGTTAAAACATTCTATTGAATTTACTTTTAATCACCAAACATTTCAATTTTATATACATTTCAATTTGTGTAACAAATAAAGTGAACTGGAAAATGAAATGTGACCGCAGATGAGTTTTGTAGTGAATGACTGAAAATAAAAATGCTCTCATGAGGACGTTGATCTGCAAAATGTTAGGTCCTAAGGGGACTGAAATAAACAAACCACAAAAAATTCCCCAAACATCCTCCTTACGCTAGAACTCTTCAACTAAATTAAGCAACTAAGCAAACCAGCCAGTAAGTACACTGTCTCTTTGCTCAGGCTAAACGACATCTTTTAAGACTGGTAGGGGCCTCTCCTGGTTTTCCAAGTTAAATTGAGTGCTTCAAAGGCACGAGCCTGCTCTAGCTAAGCTGAGCTGCAGAGCGGACAGGCTCTTTCGAGTGCGAAGCAGGTTTTGTAGTGTCTTTGCTCCACCAGTCTCCAACCAGAGTCCTCAGCTAGCAACCACCCCCCTCTGCTCTTCTCCATGAGAGGTAACCCCCAATAATCTGTAATGCAAAAAGTGCCACTGAGCGAGCACATGGTGAGCTTCTCACATGCAGCGTAAAGCAGAAGTATTGCCCTCATACAGACAGCTCTAAAATAGGATATACTGAACATATGTGCCTCCTTTTCCATTTCTGGAATCTAATTTTTGCTGTGGTAGCACTCTGAATTCAGTCATTACTTGTTATCAGTATAATCAATGCTAAAAATCCTTTATATGCTGTGGAAAGAAAACACAATTCAAGAGTGCTATAATTTTTCCACAATGGATGTGAAAAAATCCCAACACTTTGCTCTGGCACCTACATCACTCAGATTAGTGATGATAACCATTCTAGGTTCCATTCAATAATCAACATTTCAAAAGGCTAAAAGGCATGACTACACTGAACCGTAGTACTTCAGAGATTTATGAAACAACTCATTTGATGTTTGCACATACAAAAAATCCACTTGTTGAGCTAGAAAGAGAAGACAAAGAAAAACAGTACTATACTTCGCTGCAATTTCAGGACAAGAAAATGGAATTTATTCTTACCCTAGAAATCTCTGCTAGATGGGTATTCATGTCTTGGTCACTGACTGGCACCATCTGACGAATACCTTTGTAGTAACTGCAACAGATAAAAACAGACTTTCAATTACGTGAAATACACTGTGGTTTTCTGGTAATTCTGTCTTTCAATTTTGCGATTATTTTAAACACGCTTCCTAATAACGCAGGGGATGCTCTACCACAACAGACCAATTAGTAATCCTACCTTCTAACAGTCATTAGTACCTTCACAACAGAGGCAAATCGTATGTGATTGTACAAGGCCATACCACAGGAAAGAAATCTATTTATAATTGCAGCTGATGATTGTTTTAGGTCTTCAAACTTCTGAAGTCATCAGCTAGCAGAAGTCTTGCCCTGAGGCAGATCTTCCATGGTATTCAAAGAATTGCCAATTAGTAAATGAATAATGTCAGAGATGGAATAGAAAAAAACGTGTTTGTGAAAATGTTTTCAGGATTTGATCTCTACTGAGTTACAGAAGTGCAGCATTGGTTAGGCAGATTGTGTAACAACAACCACTGCAGAAAACAGCATCATATTTTTTCCTGAATAAATCTGTCCATCTGTCTGCACAGACATGAACAGGCATTGGGTCGTAACGGTGCTCCATTTCAACCCTGCCAGCTCCACCACCAAGGGAACATTTTAACATTCATGTGTAAAATTTTTAACGTTTGATAGTTGACTTTGACTACCTCAGCATTCCCTTTTCCTCTTACACAGGCTTAAAGCCCTAACAACTCCAAATAAGCATGAAAAGTGTCTATACTTACTCTTCCACCATTTTCTTATAGTTAGAGATTTCTTTTGCGTAAAGTAATTTATTACTCGGAGAATCCTGAAAAATTTATAACAGAGAGAAACTTGGTTGATTTATGAACACCTTCAGGAAGCAAAAGAAAGTCAAGAACTTAAGATCAAACCTTTATATTAACACACACCTGAGCTTTACAGATATTAACATTTGGATGCTTATTAACATTGGTGGGATTATTTGTCCTAAAAGGATGAAGTTTACCCACGGCATTACTGTTGAGTTTTACAAATATATCAATGCAAGATCATACTAAATGATTGGTGGACATGAAATAATCAGTTCTTAAACTTGCTTTTTACAAAAGCAGTTGCTATTTTCTCCTTTTTATAAATATCAATTGGCAGACTACACAGTAACACTGACATGTTCACCAACCTGTTACGTGGTGAAATGCTAACTTCTTTATAAAACTAAAAAGAAACTATCAAGGCTGTATCTCCTCAGAGAATGGGTATTGTCTACAAGGATGCCCTTTGTCTTGTCAGGCATGAGCATAGTCAGGATGTAGAATGCAAATCACTTACTCTGCTTAATTTGTGCTCTGTTCTTGTGCAAGCATCCATGAAAGTCTGTGCAATGACTGACAAGGAAGCATCCACTACTTCGTGAACATGAACATCAAAGATGAAATGGGGATTTTTCAGTATGTTTACCCAGAATCTAAGAGGCAGGCTGCAAAGCAAGGAAAAAGATAAATAATCCTTTTTACACAATAAATGTTCTACAACAAGCAAATCACATGAAATTAAGTAAGGGTTTTGCATTTTGATCTCCTCACAACAGTGAAACTTAATTTTATATTTCAACATTTATACAAGCTATCTGTTGTCTGGTTTCCATGTCTGAAAACCAAGCCTTTACATCTCTCACAGAAAAACTCATACGAGAAGAATCTCAAGTGCCACAAAATAGCAAGAGAAGATATCTGTGTGGTTAGAGAAACTACCTGAGTAGTATTTTATTAGATTTTGTGCTTTGACAGGTAAATCTAGTCCCATTTGCCTCTCGCTTTCCTCTTCTCTGAGGAAAGACAAAAAGTAAAGTGGTAAATCTGCCAATGACAACCCCATAGGTAGGCTGGCTTCATTTTTGCAGCTTCTAGGCTTACAGGGAATCCTTTTGATCATATAAATATATTATCTCAATTAAAATGATTCTGAGAATAATAAATGAAATTTACTTTGATTTGTTGTAAGAGTGCCAGTACATACCTGGGAATTACACTCTTCATTTCTCTGCAATACAAGTATTACTCTGTTCATACCGTACCTGTTTGTTTTCCAGATGTGAATGGTATCTTCATCCTTAATGTCATGTTTTTCTGCTTGCTCATCAAGAAAGTCAAAGAAGTATTTCACAGCTGGTGGCACCACATGGTTAGAGTTGAGCACGCTATGAAAGAAGTTATCTACAAACTGCTGAAGCGTACCCTAAAAGCAAATTTAAAAAATCTATTACATTTGTGTTACAGGCCGAACTTGGTGCCGTCCTAGAATCTTTTATTCCTCTCGACACTGACAGCCCATAATCCAGTTGCGGTCACTGATGGCCTTCATCCTGAGTGCTATGGGTACCGGGTGACAGAAACCAAGCAACTTCTTAGTGCAGTGACCTTGCAAACTGTCAACACAGTAAAGACCTTCTAGAGAACAATTTTATGCTCTGGCCTGAAAGGTTGTGACTTTACCAGCTATTTTATGGTTTGCACAGAAAAGTGTGCTTTCTGCTTGACAGAAGAAGCAGGTTGATGCTGACAATGAAGAAGAAACTGGCTGCTAAGTATACAATTTTTAAATACATTTACACTTCAGTGTCATTGTGCACATAAAATAATTGTTAGCCATTTTTTAATGGTTTTGCAGTTTCCTACCTCCAGTTTCTCTGACTCCAGAGCACCACGCAATTTTTAGAAAGAGATTGAGAGGAAAAAGTACCAGTGAGCATCTGACTTTTTGTTTAAGGGCAAGCACTTGGGTCTCATCAGACTCCCAGTCTGGCTCAGCTGCTTGAGCTCCACTGAGCCCAAGGAGTGAAGTGTCCCAGGAGGACTGTGTGCTTGGTTGGATTTCTGCATCTGCCTGGACCTTAGAGACTGCGACCTCAGAGACTGTTGCCTTGTTTTGGAGATGACCCTGTCAAGGCCACATGCAGCTCATCCCCACTCAGCTGGTTGGCCCTATGGACACATTTGAAGGGCTGCATCCTTTCTCTCACCACCACTCCAGCTGCCAGCCTCAGAACATGGCAGGGACCAAGAAGGCAAGGAGCCCTAAGCCACTTTGCTGTCAGCAAGGAACATCAACAGTCCTTGGGTTGTAGGGGTAGCTGTGTTCCCAACCGTAACACCTCACCAGCTCTGTATGAGTTAGTAAAACTCCAGACTAGTAATAATCTATAAACTGGCTATTGGGAATAGAGAAATGGTGGCTGCAGAGGAGTTATTAACAGAAAAGAGGGATGTAAACAACTTGCTGGCTCTTTGTCCTGAGTCTATGTCATCTGTGCACAGACTTTCCTTCACATCTACTTTCACACTTGGACAAATGGCCTTAGCTGGAGCCAGTCCACTCTCATTTTCATGAGGAGCCTGGCTTTAGGGTAATTAAACATATTATTCTAAATTCTTTCTGCAAGGAGGAATGCTTTGCAAAATTATTTTGCTTGTGATCCATTCTGCAGTATAAGCACTAAAAATACTCTAAAGGGACTATTATTACTTGAAAACATTTTTATTTTTCTAGGTTATACTGCAGCATTGGTCACACATAAGAACAGGGAAATATAAGGCTCTGTAGCAGTTTATAAAGCATCTGGTTCAAAAGAAAACCCAATAAAATATTATCTAAACAGGTAGCACAGAGAAGAATATCCATCTTTGTCTTGCAAGAAAAATCCTTATTTAACGAACACACAATCGTGGTTCCCAGCTTTGATTGGGAGTTATACTTTCTCTCTTTCCCAGTAATGTTCCTCAGGGCATATTAATCACTTGAAGCCCTGAACACCAGCTTGTATGTACATGACACATATTTAAAATTGCAGCCAAACACATGACTAATAGTTGCATCATTTTCTTCAGTTGTACCTCAAAATCTATAGAAGTACCGTGTAACCATGGCACATCTGAGCCCTACCTTCACAGAAAGAAGTCTGGTCAGGTAGATTTCTGTAATAGCTTTGGTCCTCTCTTTTTCTTTCACGCTGCCCCGCTTCGATTTACCTTCATCTATTTCATCTACTGGCCGGACTAGGTGCCAGACCTTATTTTCGTCTTCCAGGAGTGCATGCCCTAGAAACAGTAATTGCAATAATTACAAAAAACAACCCACACCCAAAAGAGCAACACAAAAATAATCATATACATAAGTACATGTAAGATCTTTGTTCCCTATCCTTAACACACCTGCCCTCTTGCCAAGAGGATCTAGATTATTCTGTTCCTGTCCAACATATACAACTCAAGTACTAAATGTTCAATAACACATAAGATGAAAAAGCTTGCTTTTGTCAAAAGCAAAGGGAGAGGAAGGAATCACACAATAAGGAAACTCCTGTTGGGTCATGTAAGCACAGTATGTGTATTTTTTGAGGTGCACACACTGAAGTACTCCACCCCTTCGTGAATTCTCAGAGATATGATCAAGTTACGGAAACTCAGCTAGGTCTGACCTAACAGCCACCACAGAAAGAGCGATTGTAACCTACTCCAGGTACAAGGCAAGATATTGCAGCAGCTCTGGTGAATTTGGCAGTGGCAATACAAGACTTTATGATCCCCACCTTTTTTGTATGTATCACCATTATAATTTACATTTTTACCCTAACTGCTGAGTTCAAAGTATGGTACATCAGTTGAAACCTGCCTCTATCAGCATTTGACCAGCACCACTTGACTTTGTAGCTGAAAGGAGGAAAAATGCTTCCCTTTGCTTAGAGGATGTGCACTCCAGCAGACAGAGGTGATGACTGCAGCAAATTCATAATCCATATAATAAGATTTTTAAAAATTTGTTTGTCAGTATTCATAGCTTAAACAAGAGAAGGGGACTCACATCAAGTCTGTTACCATATAGCAGAAACAGGAGTAAGCACCTGGATGCTAATAACAGCTCATCTGATTACAGTGCCTCTCTATGCTGTCCGTGGCTTGGTCATGCATATGGTCCCTGAGCTTAGTTCAATGATCACACATTGAAATAAAGGGAGTCTTGCATTTCAGCATCAACATGAACGGTTCAGACAAACTCTATGCTTAAGAATCTTTTGTTACAAACAGTTCTAAAAGAGATGATACAATTGTTTTAACTTGCAGTTAATATCCCTTGAAAAAACATTCGGTGTCACAAACTCAGTATCAAATCTCCTGGTTTTGCTTGTTCTTCCTATAATTTCTGAATTTTTATATCTTCTTGGCATAGTCCCTAAAATCAATGGCGCTCTTCCAGTGGAAGTTACTGAATCAGTGAATTTAAAATCATTGACGTCTTAAAAACTGAAAGTTATTTCTCCCATAAAAATTGTGATTCAGCCCTATTGCACAAATTATTTTGCATTACACATAAGTTTTATGCTTTAATATATGTATCTAACGTAACTGAATCCCAGTTACAGCAGAAAATATCAGTGTCTAATTGCATGACTTTTGTCCTTTCAAATTCCTGGCTATAGTAGTTTATTAACTAGGTTCTTCAACAGCTACATTAAATTTACTAGCTTGAATGTATATTCAATATTTTACATCACAGGGGAAAATAACATTCATGTGTAATCTGACCAAGCTAACACTTCTGCTTGAATCTGCTTTATATATCCTCATGAAAAGCATTAGCTATGCAGTCTTCTGGGGCCTTTACTTCTTTTCAACCGAGTAGGGAAAAAAAAAAATCCCGCATTAAATCATGTTGTCTTTTGTGAGTCTTCAATTTGACTTGGAAGTTCATGTGTATGAAGCAAGCAAGAAATAAAAGCTACCACTTTATTTTGAAGCAGCTGCGATTTCGCAATCGATACCATTCATAGCAATCATCTGCCAGTACGGTAAGAACTGCTGCTGGGCCCAAAGTCTGGAATTTCTTTTGCAATGCCTGTTATTTGCTTTTGTAAATTAATAGATCAAATCATGCAGTTAGAGCAGAAACTATTTTCCAATTTATGTCAGTTGCTTGGTACACTTCTACTTCCTCCTTTGATTCAAAGGAATTTATCCTCTCTTTGCCCTCCTGATGCTATATGGCCCAGTTTAACTTTGGAGAGAAGAGAAACAACCAAAGTGTTTCCACTGAGATTACTGGCCATTATAAGCAGCTTAATTTGGCCCATGTTTGTTTAGCAACAACAGAATTGGCTACTAGTGAAATAGTAGTTATTTCATAGGAAAGTAGGGATTAAGAGACTACAGCTCAACCAGATGAACTTCTGCAACACAAAGATCCCACTTCACTCCTAAAAATAGCAGGAAGAAAGAGGAAGAGAAATTCAGAACATGGGGCAACAAAACATGTCAGCAGTATGGTTGCTAAGAGAAAATAACATTTCTGTGAAGTAATATTTTCCCCAATGGAAAAGTAGGAGGTGAAGAAAATAAAAGATGGGGAAAACACCTCCTTCTTCATTGTTGTAGCCACATTAAACGTCAAGCCGTAAGCTAGGAGAAGACTGCACCCACTGGGTCAAATGCTTCCCCCCTGAACTCTTTGTCTTGGCCCTTGGGCATCCTTTGGCCAATATAAAACAATGCTGGGGTGTTAATGTCAAATAATGACTGTGCTGACTGATTATAGTGGTGTGAACCATGATGTAAACATGACGGAGGCAAGTGAGATGGTGACAGGCAACACAGTCCCTTTCCCCTTGTGTGGCCTGCAGCAAGTTAGCTTCCTTCCAGTCTCCTCCCTGCCTGCAAATACACTGCTCAATGGAGGTGAAGGAAGGGCTGCCCTACAGTATTTCTGATCTGCAACCCACTGTCTATTTTTATTCAGAATTAAGAAAGGAAAAAAAAAGCCCAGAGAAAACCCCCACAATAACAGAGCATGTTGTTTTGGCTTACAGTTCAGTAGAGAAATACTAGCATGAAATCATTGAAACCATTCTCCATCTTCATACAAATTAGTAATTGCATTTATTATCTCCAGAAGCAAAAGATGCTGCATTTAATTTGTCACAACCTCCAGTTTCTAGTGTCTTCCTGCTAGAAGCTGTGAATCAAAAGCAGCATGGAAGCAATGCCAGGTTTTAGAGCAACATCTCTGAACATGGTTTTACATTTTCGTTCTGTGCAAAGCCCAGTACTTTGGCAGACAGTCAATGGCTTCAGCTGACACTTCTCAATGCAAAAGGTGCAAGTTAATGAGGGATTCTGAATAAAAGGAAAACCACTTTGTCACAAGCCTCATTCATAGAGCCAGGGTAGGATTTCTGTTTATTCCAACCCTGCAAATCCCTGTGTCATATAAATGTGTATGTGTGGGAGGGGAAGTCTCTGATCCTCTCCTCTCCCTTCTATACACATAGCATCTCACAAATCACTGTCACTGCAGGTTCTCGCTTTGCACTAGCTTTGTAACATTTTATAGCTTTCCAAAAGAACAAGTTGGCACCAGATAGCTCTGAGGACCCTTCAGCGCTGAAGAAAATGGGCTAGCCTGGCATGAAATGCTGTCTTCCCAAATTTGTACAATACCATGGTGCAAGACAGGGTGTGGAGAAGAAATATGGTGGAAGTTGTCTTACTTCCATACTTTGGGATCTGAATTCTCTCTGCAGATTTTTCTCTTGTGTACAAGAGCCTTTGTGTGACAGCACTATCCCCAGAAGTCTGCTTTTCCTTTACAATTTAGAATTTAGTATGGCACACATATAACTAAGGAGTTCATCTTGGAGTACAGATCATGTATGTTCAAAGAGCTTCATCATACTAAATCATACCTAAAAATATAATTGTAGAGAAGGAGGAAATAAAAAAAAAAAACAAACCCAACAAAAAAGGAAAACCTCACGGTCTGGTCCTCTACTGCCTGCCACAAGGGTAGTGAGGTGGGGAAAATGAAGACTGGGAGCCCAGAATGGGTAACTGAACATGGCTCTGTGTCAAGAAAGCAAAGCAAGCTAAGGACACCAGCAGGCTCCATTCAAGGTCCACTCCAGTTCTTTAGAGCGGAGGTGACTACTGCCTCAGCAGTTATCTCAGCAAACAGTGCAACCAAACTGAACAGGGACTAGGAATCAGCTACTTGCCTGGTTGCACTTCACTGCCTTCTGTATTAAACTGGATGGTTTTTTAAGTTAATGTGCTGGCTTGGCACCTGCTGTGACAGAGTAGTCACCACTTGGCCAACTATGGCGGGCACTTGCAGTAAAGAGGTTGGAAGACAGCAGCAAAGGTGTAGCCACGACCATTAGAAGACCCTACACGGATGCTGGAAAAAGTCTCAACAGAAAGCATCCAGGAAGGCAGAGTAAAAAGTAAATGGCAGGTAATTCTGCCTGCCCCAATTTCCTGGCCAACACTAAACACAAATGAAATGGAAGTCTGCACATTTTTGTTAAATAGCAATATATGTCAGAGCTATCAGCTGACACCCATCTTCTTGAAAAATATACATTTCTGGCATATTATTTCCAAACTGTTTGACTGTCCAGCCCTTGAAACCTATTAAATCTAAATCAGTAAATCTGTTTAAAGGAATGAAACTATTAGGTGAAGCAATGGCTTTTGCAATCAGTGCTAGACAGAAAAGTATATCAAATGAGTTCATAGCAGGAAGAATGATCACAACAATTATTTTTCCATAAATCTGACTTCTATCCTCTGTAAAATAACTGAATATAAGGATAAAAAGAAAAAGAGAAACTAAACATCTGATATGTAAAGGAAAAACATGTGACAAAACATAAATTTACAAGTAAATATTTCCATAAAAATCTGAGTGCATTTTAGGTTGTAATGGATATTGTGTCTCAAGATGTTTTGAGATACAGGAAATTTGTCTGGACAGAATACTAACATGTAGAAGTACAAGCTTTAAAAGATAGGTTGCAAGCTAACAGGTTGCTTTCCATGTTGAGAAGTCCAGCATACTGTAGCACACAGCAATACAAGAATTATGCAACAGCTGCATTAATAATGTGAAAGAGAGGAAACATTACAAGGAAATTCTTGATACTAAGTTAGAGTGGATTGCAAACCTCAAAAAGAACAACAGAATTGTGGAAAGCACTGCATCTAAAGAGATAACATGTATGGAATGAACGAAGCCAACCAACAAACCCTGGAAAAACCAAGCTAGCATAGCTGGTGAAACATCAAAGGGAGGGAGACACAAAATATGAATGTAAAGAGATGAGTTTGCAAAGCAAATAGTCGTAAGAAATGCAATAAAAAATTACATCAGATCCATTATTTCACAGATGGGAGCTGACCTCTACTGTGGTTTATCTAGAACACTGCATTCAATTCTCAGTCTAGTAAGAAGTGGAAGAAATTTTGAGCAGAAAGTAAGTGAAGGAAGAAGGAAGGAGAAAAAGAGATAAAGCTTTGGAAAGATGGAACATACAGTTTGACTATAGATGTAGTGGGATTAAGAAACAAAATACGCAAGGAAATGTTTGCTGAGAGTGCTTTCTGTTAAGCCAGGGTATAGACTCACAGCTATTATGGCTAAAGCCCCATTATTTAACGCTTTTATAATAAGGACAAAAAAAACCATTGCAAGTGTACAGTGGGTAACACACAACAAATAAGCCCTGTATAGTCTGGTGGGGAATATCTAGCTCCACAGACATGCTTGATAAACAAGATCAAGACAGCAGCGTCACTCTCTCTGTGTGGGTTTTGACTTCTAGTCATTTTGGGAGGTAGGGAAGCCACAAGACTTACTTTCCCCTGGGACATCTTGCTGGTTATCCTCTGGCTGCTGGGAAATTCCCATTTTCGATAAGATGAGCGTGGCACCATCTCGGACCTTTGAAAATACAAACACAGGGATGTTATTCAAAAGAATTATGCACTACTGAACCTCCTTCTTAAAACCTAAACTGTGGTTTCTGTAATCTTTTGCAGGGAATCTAGACCCATGATTAATGCTGCCCTTCAAAGGCTTCTTGGGCAATGGGCTCTGCAATTCAGAACACAGTCCCTCCCCCTCCTTTAGTAACAGATCCCACTAGTACCTCCTCTGAGATTACTGAAAATACTAGAAGCATCTCCAAGACTTAAGTGATTCCTCAATCTGGTGTGGGCACCTTTTGTACAAAAATGGGGTTTATCATGAAGAATCGGACCTGTCTGTTTTCTGAGGGAAAACTAACTTCTGTCTTTCCTAATCAGGATATCTGCTGTTAGAAAGCAATAAATAGCATACAAAGGGAAGATAAGTGGATTGCAAGGGCTTGGTAGACTCCATAGTATGAAACCTAAAACAGACGGTACAAAAACATCAATATCTGCTCTCCTGACTGGGCTGTTGAACAAACCAGACCAACCCAAAATCTTTTTAGCAGCAGAGCAAGGACAAAGACAATTCTCAGGGGTAGGATGTGGTAGAGAAAAGAATAGATGAATACGAGACCTAGCAAAAGGAGCTTGTGAATGTTCAAAGGGGAATTTGGATTTGGACACTGCAATGATGAGGAAACCAAAGCGCTGACATTTAGGTGATGTGTTTTTAGTAAGATGTTTAGGCAATATGTCTAGACCTAGACTTTTGTGCTCCCAAGCTTTTACTGCCTAGACCCAGAGCTAGGGTTTTTTTGGATTCTTTA
>VYZV01022560.1:0-23895 GCA_013401275.1 Pandion haliaetus | reverse complement strand
TGCACTGCTGGGGGGGGGTAGGTAGAGAATCGGGGAGTGAATCTGTGCCCGGGAAGAAGGGAGGGGTAGAGGGAAGGTGTTTTGAGATTTGGTTTTATTTCTCATTACCCTACTCTGGTTGACTGGCAGTAAATTAAGTTCATTTTCCCCAAGTCAAGTCTGTTTGGCCCATGACAGTAATTGGTGAGTGATCTCTCCCTGTCCTTATCTTTACCCGCAAGCCCTTTGTTATATTTTCTCTCCCCTGTCCATCTGAGGAGGGGAGTGATAGAATGGCTTTGGTGGGCACCTGGCATCCAGACAAGGTTAACCCACCACATCTTCTTTTGTTGAGATGTTGGTTGTTTAGTTCCACAGTTTTCATAAGGAGCCCTGTATCCAGCAGAAACACCACCTTATAAAGCAATTTGCTGGCATTGCCTTCTCTCTTTCAGAGATGTATCTAATGGAAAGGGAATTACTGCCCTCCCATGTCTTGGTAGCCCCGCAGTGTACCCACTGGATGCTGGCAGACAGCCCTTGGACTTCTGACCATACAGGGATCTCCACATGCTCAGTTCCAGTAAAAGGTTCTTCTGTAGGCACACACAGGGGCACCCAGATCATTACATGCCCCTCTTGCTGAGGAGACAGGAGAAACAAACTGATGCAAATTGGTTAAAAAAAAACCCAAACTAAAGACGGTAACCATCTTAATTTACATTTTTTCCTACTTTGTGAAATCTCCAGCTCCCTTTCACTAACCCTTAGGTGAGTAGAAAAAGGATTGCAAGAGTCCAACTCTCCCTTAAAACATCAGGAAAGGCAACATTGGCACAGTATTTGCATTTTAGTCTTATCTTTACTATAGGTATATTTGAAGGAATTATTCTGTACACTACCCATCTGTAGGCAGGATTGCAAACAAATAGAGCTCAGTCCAGAATTCCATAGAATCAGACAATCCACAAAATTAGTGCTATCAATTAAAAAATGAATGACAATCAAAAAAAAAAGAGTATAAACCATTTATTTTTGAGCAAATATCCTATGCAGTTGTGGCTGACTACCATTAAACTGCTAACAAAATAATAGAAAGAATCTGGTAAAATATATTCCTGACAATCTTTCAAGTCCTGCATTACATTTGGAACGGATTCAAACCTCACCTATAATGAGCTTATTCAGTTTGCATCTTGTAAAACTTTAACAGTTTATAACTGGATAAATGTTGATGCACAAAGCTGTAATTCGCCAGTGTTGATCACAATTTATATTAAAATAAATAAGCAAACATACTGAGATGATACAAGCTGAGCATACAGAATTCATCCTAATTACATTTGATCAGACGTATTCAAGTAAACAGAGTCACACTATGAAATTTCCAGAAGAAAAGCAGTCTAGAAGCAACAATCTCATCACCTTCTCAGAGCAATTTTCTCCTGGTATTAGCATTACTCCTATAAACCCATTGGCTAAAGTTACAAAATAAGATGCTTAAGGGTAAATGATAAAACTAGTATGTAAAAAAAATGGTTCTACATAATCTGAAATATAATAAGCTGGATCTTCAGCTTTCAGATGTGTCACCCAAGCAGGGATTCTTCACACTTTAATCTTCAAAAGTTAAGCAGTAGGTTTGTTGTCTGTTCCCTGCCTGTTCAATGTAACTTCAGCTTAACCAAGATACTGATTTTAGAAGGATCCACCTTTCCCATCCAAGATGCTTGCTTTTATTCAGCCTATGAAGACTGGTGTCTATTTTTCTTCCCCAACAGGAGGGAAAGACTATAGAAGGCCATCTTAAACCAGTCAGTGAATTTTTATGTGGCTTAAATTATGAGTGATGAACTGGGTCAGATAAGTGAAGATTTCTAGGTGTCTCTATCACAACGGGAGTTCCAGACCTAATTGTGTTTGTCACTGTGTCCCATTTGGTTACAATTTAGTATCCTACAACACCAACAGAACTGTTCTTGCTGTGTTTGGTCAGCACAAGAAAATCAAACCATCATACTGGATACCTATAGCCAGCAGTCATGTTGTCCATCTGAGGATTTGAATTGTAATTTACATCAAATATGAGCATCCAGGTAGCATTGGACCCATCCTCTTTAACTTCCCCTGTGTGAAAGGAAGGCTTGCACCTCACACACCAGCACACTGGTAAACATCAAAATAAGTTTGTGTATTTGAAGGCTGCCAGTCTCTCCACTTATGACATGAGGACTCCGTATATCTCATTGCTGGCGTTAATGATGTTGTCATGGTGTTCACACACCAAGCCCACTCTTGCAGGAGTCTCCACAGTTAAGTGGAAAAGAAAAGGATCTCCAAAAGCACCAAAGTACATGGCCTGCCCCTCCAACGCAGGGGCGACATGGAGGTAGCCCCTCAGGAGAGATGGTGGGTGTGCTGCTGCTCCTGGGTGATGCAGATGCACCATGGTTCAGAGCTGGAGAGGGGACAGGGTGGCAGGCAGAAGAGCCAGAGCTTCAGCATCCTCGCTCCTGCGTGTATCAGGCAGCCAATATTCCCAGCGGAGCGCCTGGGACAGTACAGGGTGGTTATAACCACACTTTGGGTTGTGGCAGCAGGATGTGTTTCTGGGAGGGGAATAAAAACACCCAGCGTTAAAGTTTAGCTGGAGGAAATATTTGTTCTTACAACCACGGTGGAATAAGAACCACATGTCATGTTTGTTTGAGAGACATATACAGTGAGCCAGCACCAAACAACCGAGCAGGGGGCAGAAATTATCCATTATCTTTTTAATTTGGAATGGACTTAAATTTCAGTATTTTCATTGTTTGTTTCATGACCACACATTAGAGGTGTTATTATTACCACTCCCATGGAAAATGCTATGAATGAGGTAGCACCTCTCCAAGAAAAAATATTATCTCACTCTCAAGATGATCTCTTTTCTTGGGTGGGGAAGGGGGATGCTTTTGTGATGCATGCTGAGAAATGCTTAGGAAATATCACCTAATTTTCAGGGTAGAAAGGGGAAGCACTCAATGCCTGCAACTGATACCCTGTTAGCCTTTGTCCTTGAAAAATAATATGCTACAAGGAGAAAATGTGTAGCTCTGAAGTGTGGCTCCCTTATGTCTCAGAGCATCAGGAATACGTGCTTTTAATAGATGATTAAAAACTTTCCCCCCACTATGATTGCACTGTAGGAAGCTGCCATCAGCAGTGACCTACTTGCTGCCATGGCAGAAACGCCTTTCAGATGCTGGCCTCAATGCAGATGATTGTTAGTTGGTGCTCATCTATCCGCAGTGTGATATACTTAGAAAATAAGTGACATCTGCCAGAGGGCCTCGCTTGCTTTACAAGTAGATTCATTTGGGTTCCCTTTCCTTATCCATACAGTGGTGTGGGTACAGCCCTCACATATGACAGGCACATGAGTGCTGCTTACAGAGAAATTGTAGCTATCCTTAGTACCCTTAATATATATGTGAAGTGCTGTTAGTGCTGGGCTGGAATATGTGTTTTCTTTATAAGGGGCTGTCAACCATGAGCCCTCTAAAACTGTGCCAGAGAATCAAGAGATCTATTTTAAAATGCTATGCTCATTTCCTATACTTTCTAGGGGGCTTTCGAGTCACATTTCCAAGCTTTACCATGCAACCATGCAGAATTGTTCCTTTCCAAATGACCGGTTTGCTGGGGGTGGTGGCAGCGAGGACTAAGCGAGTTGGTCAGTCCTCTGTTTCTCGGACCCAGGCCTTTACCAGAGACCAACAACTATCATAAATTAACATTGCAGGCATTGGGAACACTACTAATGAGAAAAGTGTCTTTCCTCAACGAACCTTGCTGTGTTATTAAAGGCACCATTTTGAACATGAAAGGCTTAAACGTGGAGAAGGAAATGTTTCAGCTCATCTGGGAGGAGGAGTCCAGTTATTTTTTGATGCTGCTTGTGTCCAAAGCACCGCCTGATGCACAGGCGGCACAACTGCATCAAGGACAGCGGCCCTGGAGAAAGAGCCAGGGAAGAGGTTACACATGTGGTTTCATCACCCCAAAACCCTGAAGCTGAAACAGCAGCTGTGCATCACTGCTCCCCCCACCTCCTGCAACCCACCTTGCACCAGGGTTGCATGGCCCCCAGAATGCTCACAGTGAAAAGCCAGACCTGCACCCACCAAAGGACCTCAGCCCACCTGCAATTCAATTCAAGCCTAATCACTCTCTGTCATTACACAGCTGCAATTAGCATTAGCAGCATCAGTCTTTCCCTTTTAAGCTGTGTGAGTGTGAAGCAGTTTGTGTTGTCTGATGTTGTCCCATGCTGATAAATACAAGCCCTGCTGAAGAATCTGTGGTGCTTTTAAAAAATCTAAGTATAAAGGCATTATATGCTTATTTGGGTCACATATCCTTTTCAGGAGGAGGTAGATCCTGTGTGATGTTTTAACTGTGGCACCTGTCAACATTCAGCTCCCCAGCATGTCATTTGTGCTGCAATGTGCTGCACGCAGGGCCAACAAGCACAGAGGGTTGCGGGGGGCTGTGGGAGGGCAGACAAGAAGGGGAGGGTGGGGTGCAGCGAGCACGGACGTGGGATTTGGATGCTGGGAGTGGGGAGGAGATAAGAAGAGACAGTGTAGAAAGTGAAAGGGAGGTAAGTGAGCGGGGAGGGGACAGTTTAGGTGCCATCTGCAGTGCCTGCCTGCTGGGCAGGTGAGATAGCGGTCACCAGAGAGCTGAAATGTTAGTGCTGGTGGAGTGCATTGCAGTGGGAAGGAATGGGGGCTGCAGCAAAAATGTAGTGAGGTGGCAGCTTTAATGAGCTTTTGAGACTTCCCTCATGCAGGACACCACATTTCCAGGAGGTCTGCAAGGCTGAACACTGCTTCGCTATTGGAGGGGCTGTGCAGGGGGATGCAGCATTCTGCTGGGAGTCAGCAAAGGAGTTAGTCACCCTGTGCTCAGGTACAGACCAAGGCAAGCCAACACAGGGCAAGTTAAATGGGCTATTGCACGTGTGTTTGGCCATCCTGATCCCACAGATAATGCCCTGCCTGTAAACATCTCATTATAAAAGCTTCCAGTCCAAAAAAAAAACCAAACCCCAAAACCTAAAGACTTACCAAACACAAGCATTGTCACTACACTGAAAAATATTTAGCAAGCACAAGCATGCTCTTCAAAAACACAGTGCATTTTTGGATCATTAGCTAATTCTCCTGACCACAGGTAGGACCCTCCCTGCAACATAAGCAGAGTATGCAGTAGTCCGGCAGCATGGTGAAGTCCTGGGAAGGGAGACCACCACATGTACTACACCTGCTCTGGGCTACTCCTAGGGTGACTGGGTCGGCACACTCACCAAGTCATCTCTGGTGGCAAAATATGCTCCCTCCAGTCTGCCCTGGCTGTGTGCTTGGGGCTGCTGCCCCCCAGTATCTGCAGCGTGGGGGGAGAAGAGCCATGTGTGGGAGCAGGGCGGGAGAGCAGCAGCTCAGCTGTGCCAGTGCTGAGGGGACATGGTGCTGGCGGGGTGACTCTGATCCCCGCAGCATATTTCCAAACCTCTGTGTGAAACCAGAGGGGTAATGTTTGCACCACTCTCCCAGGGTACAACCGTTCAGCCAGCCACAGAATTTGGACATCAGCTGTCCATCAGGCATGACCCTACTCAGAGAAGGGCATGTTGGAGAACATTGGAAAAACACTATTCAGCAGCAAAATGCCCTTTAGGCATTTATCCTTTCTGATTTTGATTGCTGAATTTCATGGAGCAAAGTTCCTTACTGCCCAAGCTGCCAGCTCTTGGGACAGCTCCACAGGGTGTGCCTGAAATTTTTTTCTATCTCAAATAAACAGGACACACATGCCATGGGAGTCAGGAGGATTGGCACTCGGAAAGATCACTGCTCTGTGCATCATAGATTAGGCTGGGAAACCAAGTATCAGTTGCTCATGCATAACATGCACAGAACAGTTGTTTTCATGCTGTTATTTTCATGTTACTATTTCAAGCTGGGCCCAATTCATCACTTTGTTATTCCAGTTTTACCTTGGTGTAAATCTTGTCATGACAACAATCACATCAACATGTAACTGGCATAATAGAGTCATGGACCATACCATCAGCAACTTGTGTAAAATGAAAAGCCAGATTATTTAGTAATGCGTATAGCTTACTGACTGAGAACATCTAAAGAAGAACACAAGTACACCAATGAGTAGACACTAGAGACCTTATTCTAATTTTTCTTGAGAATGGTAAGTAAAATTTCTCTCCATAATTCATTAAATTATCCATAATCAATAAAGTAAAATGACCTGGAACTATTTCATTTACAGGTACAAAACAAGCACTTCCTAAATGTTAAGCTTACAGTTTGATACTGCTGGATTATTCAGCACGTAACATTGGCCTTTAAAAAAAGCCTAGTGCATAAGTGTATGTACATATATATATATATATTCATTATATCGTTCCTGTGCAATTTTCCTTAATCCCCACAGAAAACCTAATATAGAGTCTTTAACTTTAAAGATACTTTTCCACCTACATAAGAACTTGGCCCACCAATAAAAGTAAAGGGCAGAGAACTAGAAGATCATTCTTTCAGTATACTTTTTTTTTTCAGTATCACATGCATTAAAAATTGCCTGGTTGCAATTTTGCATTTATGCTGAGACCAGTATCTGGCACACACCTGACCATCAGCATGCTGTATAATGAAAGATCCAGTCCTAGCACTCACTACCTAGCCTCAACTCCTATCAGACTTGATTTGCTGCCTGCATTTGTCGGCATGCTCCAGATAACACTCCTTGGTCTACTCCCATCTCAGACACAAGGGAACGGAGGGACTCCCACTGACTTCAGTGCTTTAGGTAATCAGAAAAAGCTACCACTAATTTCTAAGGAGCATTTTGCTTTTTTTTTCACCCTAAACTCTATTTTGCATTATATTGCAAGCTCCATATGATTGCTCCCTGATGCAGTAGATTCACAACCTGGAGGTCAAAAGATGGGTTATTTTTGTTACCATTAGCACTGTTAGTGTGCCACTATATTCTGACACTAGAAAACATAGTGTTCATATGCCAGTGAATGGAGGTAAGCTCAGTTATTCTCAGTTTTATAGTACTAGTAGCATGGAACAGCATAGCCTTTTGCAGTAGTTTGGGTGTTTTTTCCCTAAAGAATCCTGAGTGAATGAAGAAAACAAGTGCTAAGTGGTACCTTCTTTCTGCAGGAACAGTCGACCCACAGGACTGCCGGGTGGCACCAGCTCCATCGGCCTCTTGCTTTCATCGTTCTTCACCCAAATGTCCGCTCCAAAGTCAATCAGCAGCGTCACCAGCTCTGCACTGCAATTCCTGGCAGCTGCGTGCAGAGGGGAGTCCAGGCCCTTGCCGCTGTTCACATTTGCTCCTGAGCACCAAGAGATGACAAAGAATAATGACAAAGATTAATGACTATACAGCAGCCTATTTCCATTTCCTGCACTAGCTGCTATTTCTCTGAATAATCTGTCGACGCTGTAGCATCCACCCGGAGGTGGATTTCCTTACCCTGGGGCTTGGTACTACAATTTGCACATGCACTGGTTGAGGAGGAGTGGGGTTGTGACTAAGAAAATGATCCCAGTGTAATGGTGCATGAGGAAGTCCTTCATCCACAGACCAGCCCATGGATATCTTCAAGCAGGACAAAGATGTAGTTCCACCTACGGCCCACCTTTGCTCCCCATCCCAGTGCCCCATTCCCTTAAAATACATGCAGGGTTTCAACCTGCTCTGTACTAGAGGCTTAAGCTGGTGGGATTTCCAAATGCCAAAGTATCTGTTGGGTGAAAAAATGTGAAGATGGAAAAGTTCTAGAGGCCTTGGTAGAGGAGGATATAAGCAAGCACCCCTGATGAGTGTGTTCCCCCATCTGCTATCCTGGGCTAATGGCTCCTAAAACACTCTAAGAAGGGTGAGCTGCAGAACTAATTCAAAACTATAATGTTTTTATAGTACACATTCTCATATATAGAAGGCAGCAAAAACCAAAATGGCAGAAAACAGAATGTAATAACCAAACATTTAATATTTAGATTAATTTGTATTTGACTTCTTCCATAAAAAGATCACTGTGCTAGAAGATGATCACCTACCTAAAAGATGATCTACGTGATGTTTGCTTGTTTTTTTCCAAAGCAGCTTTGTTGGTCCATTGTTTTTGTACTAGCTATGTGGCTACTTTAGGTTATGTGGCCCCTTGGGTTAGAAGAGTTGCACTATTGTAGGTAACAAGAAATGGTCTTGTATAATTATCCAAGTGCTTAGACTTATAGCTAGGTTTGTTTGATGTAATGTATATAGTGCAGAATGTTTTCCTGTGTTGGAAATGTTTCAAACTTTTTATGAACTCAGTGGGAATTAAAACATGTTTGCAGAAATACTATGTAAAAATAATTGAATCAATTGTTTTGGGT
This sequence comes from Pandion haliaetus, assembly GCA_013401275.1. Lineage (NCBI taxonomy): Eukaryota > Metazoa > Chordata > Aves > Accipitriformes > Pandionidae > Pandion > Pandion haliaetus. The sequence continues at coordinate 15,451 of VYZV01022560.1, read as the reverse complement.
AAAGAGGGAGGAAAAGAAAAAAAGGAAATTTTTTCCTGCCCACTTCAAATAACTGCAGCATCACACACACAGACACTGGAAAGGATGGTGTTTGTTCCAGGCACCACCAGCCATGTGAAATCCAGGACCATCCATCACTTTGTTGGGAGCTATAAAGCCAAGTTCCTGGGTCAAGAAGACCCTGGTTACACTGCCAGCCCATTTAACCCAGGGCTACCATTAAGCATGAAACATCTCCAGGTCCTAGAGCAGGAGCTCCTCTAAATTTTTGATGCAAAGAGAATCCAAAAACGTTGCAGGAAACAAAAGTACACCATCCTTTCTTTTTCTTTTTACCTGACTCAAGAAGCTTCTTGGCACAGTTCACTTTCTGATTCTTACAAGCTACATAAAGTGGAGTACCCAGATGCTTGATGTTGTGATCTATATTTACCCCACAGGACGCAAGGAGTTCGACACATTGCACATGACCTTAAAAGGGATAAAGGAAGAGTCAACTCACAGAGATCAGGCATTTTTTTCAGCAAACTCTCTATTGCATCGGTGTAATTTGGCAAAGATTCAATGATTTGTCAAGAGATGGTAGTGTAATACTTTCACCCACTCCAGTGTTTCCAACCTGGAAAACAGGAGCTGCAAAGCCATGGTTAGCAAAACAGGCAAAAACCCTCACATTTTATCTGGCTCATTTCAAATATCTACTGAAGATGAGCCAAATCACACTGTGTTTCTCTCCACTGCTTTTGAAGATAGCCAGATGACTCCCTCAGGTGTCCACATTGTAGGGGGCTGACTTGGACAATGCATCCCCTTCCAGATGTTGCCACATGAACTCAGAGGTCCTGAGAGCCAAGCTGAGCTGCCCTTGGTGAGCACCAGGGGTGGGAGAAACTGCACCACTCGTGGTGACACCAACTAGGAAGGTATTTCACATGACCCAAATCAAGAAAATTATCTTCTTTATCTCTCTCTTCCACATCAACACACTGCTAGTAACATGGAAAGGAGTGCTGATGCCTGTGCAGTTACCTCTCTTAGCAGCTTCATGGATGGGGGATGCCAAGTCACAGGGTGGGTGTAAGCTGGCTCCATGCTGCAGCAATAAATTCAAGCAAGCCACACTGCCACTGACACAAGCACTGAACAACGGAGTGTGCCAGTCGACAGTAACTCTGTTCACCTGAGGGAAAAATAACAAAATCAGGCCTTGTTTTTTGCCTTCTCAGTATTTCAAAATTGATTAAAATTATCCAGTTTCTCAACAGAAAACAGGGTCATCAATACTTTTTATTTAATCCCTTGCTAAAACTGCCTACTACTTCTGAAGATTACAACTTCTCATTAAAAATATCATTTAAAAAATCTTTTTTAAAATTGCCCCCAAGTCTGTCCTCCTGCAAAAGAATGTTTAACCAGTGCTGCTCCAGGGTCTCTTGAGAGTTAGTTGCCAAGTTAAATGTGTGCCCATTTCTCAGTTGTCTCAGCTGAAATACAGCTGCTCATAGCCCTCTCCTGAAACAGTCCATTTTTAGCTGAAAGTGTGCAGCCTTCACCTCTTTTTTAAATTTTAAACTGAAACGTAACATATGTATAATGAGTTAATTTTCTTATTCACTATAATTTTGACATTAGCTTGAAAAGTAGAGGCCATGAGACACACCCACTTCACCATTTTACTTGCACGTTGTTTCCATTCTCTTCCCATTTCATCATCAGTTGATCCTAACAGTTTACACCTCTACTTAAGACACTGCATATTGACACCAATGAGATTAATGTGTGCAGAAAATAAAACAATGCTGGTAACTGTTGCAGTATTACAAAACCTTTGTAAGAGGAACTTCCCCTTATTCTTTCAGTAAATGATGAGGACAATGCACCTTCATCTAAAGAATAATAACTGTTGTTTAGATGTGTGCTTTTTGGATTGCTTGATTAAGTGCATTTTATAACATATGTACCTTAAGCAGAGCTAAGTACAGAGTGTGTATCAGTGATATGCTGACATAAAATAGTACATCACCTAGCATTAAAATATGATAATACAACATAATAGCACTAGCGACAATGGGCTGTCCGTCATGTACTCACCTGAGCACCATGTTTTAATAGGACACTGGCACAAGCAGTATGACCCCCTAGGCAGGCTTCATGAAGAGGAGACACCTGGTCTGCTGTAACAAGATTAACATCACTCCCCTGATGAAACAATGGAAAATATCATTACAACCAACTACCAAAACCCCTATACAAAAAAAACCCCACCCTTCCTAGCTTCAAAGATTTATGTAATCAGACCTTCCTCAACTGCCTGGAGTTACTCATCTCAATAGGTAAGCAAAGAAAGAGGCTGTGATGCTTTGGCTGGAGTGGATACTGGCACAGCATACTAGAAGTCACGTCTTCTACATACTTCTAGTCTACTCAGAAAGCTGTAGGCAGTGGATTGTCCAATGGGACAATACAGACATCCTTTTAGAAACTCAGCATGGTTTTATTTCTACTACACCATGAATAGCAAAATCTGAAATAAATTAAAAAAAGATGACGAATTGCTACTAAAGTTCTTGGCAGGGTCGTGACTACCGCCTTTTTACATCACTGCTCAAGCCTTCTGACCTCCTGCCTGCTGAGTCTGTGGTTGTTTGACTGGATTGAATCCTGAAATGCTTTTGAGGTGTTTTCTGCTCTTTGCAGTGAGGCACACTCTGAAGGAAAGCCAGCCCCTGCATTAGAAACCATTGGTTTGTTTCTACAGGATCTTTTGTTTCTAGCAATCTTGGCCCTCCAGAAGGTTAAGCTGGAAGAGTCTCCAATACCCCTTCCCTCTCCATCAACTCCTCCACAGGCTAAATCCGAGAATTTCAAAGAAACGGAGCAGTGAGGTTCAGAAATCGGTTCTCCCTAGCCCTGCCCTTCTGCAGCAGGAACAGGGGCCCCAGATACCCACAGGCACTTCAGAAACAGATGTATGGGTGGCTGAATTGAAGCCACAACCAGAGCCTTGCCTGGGTCCTGAGCTGCCCCCCACTGGGAGCACCAAACGCTGCTTGCAGGAGCAGGAGCTGCAGAAGGAATCCCCAGCTGCCCAGAGATCCCAGCAACCAGAGTCCCTTTACCTGCACCAGAATTAAAGTACGACCCGGGATATTTTGATACATCATCAGCTTAGTGCACAGAGCTTATACTAGGCAAGGAACCACTTGTAGAAAAAAAACATGTTACACACAGTTTTCACTGCATTCTAGTCAGCATGATTTTCTCACCCTGAAGGTTTCACAGTAAAGCACAGGCTGCATTCAACCACTGAACAAACGCAGCAGAGATCATATCAACCCAGCGGAGGGGTACCTGTTTGATGAGTTTCTTCAGAGTAAGCAGACGCCCATGGATAGAGGCATCATGTAAAGGAGACCAGTCTGAAACAAAGTCTGTATAAAGAGAAAGACAGGAAAAAGACTAACAACTCCACAGACTGTTTCATCAGTGTACTTTACTTCAACTGCATGACCCCAGCAAACTTCTCTTCTTCTACATTATTACTTGAGCTGCCAAGCTTTCCTTGTAGCAGCTGCCAGGAGGGAGTGAGACAAGAGTATGGCTTCTCTCTGAGAGTGTTTTTAACTCATCCTGTGTTGGCACTGAGCAGCTGCACTCCCCTTCAGAAGATATGAGAGGGATTTGCAGAACATCACCTTGCTGTGACGGAGCTTGTCCCTCGCTTTATATTACTTCCAGTACCTTTGTTTTCACAAGCTCATTACACTTTACCAATTAGCTCAAAAGGACTATGTTTTGAAGAAGGTATGGATGGCTGCTCAGTCATTTACCCCTGCTCAGAGCTGGGCTAGAGTCAACAATACCTAAAAAGAGAAGGTTCCAAAGTACAAGGAGATAAATTGTGTTACCTGTTGATTTTGCCTTTCAGTTTTCAGTGTTTGGTGTTAGCCTGTGCAGCGGTGCATTTTAAATAATAGCTGTATTCTCTGAGTTGTTGAAAGCACAAAGGGAGGTACAGCACTTATATACCATCTTCAACATTACAGATTTTATGGCTCAGAGCCAGCTGACAACAATAATCCCTCTGGGAGACATTTACCTAGTTCAGAATTCATTGCTTCAAAACCCAGTGTCTGGTCTATGTCAATGGCACAGGTTGCCCATGGGAAGGAAGAGATGCATTTCCAGAGGGCATTTCACCCAGCTTCTTTTGGAAACACATTTTGCTACTCTGGAGACATCTCACTCTCCTTCCACTAACTACAGAGAAAACCCCAATGACCAACTTGGACGAGTTGCTGAGGTTTTCAGGACTATACTAGATCACATATTGAACATGATGCTTAACAGTAAGAAGTCCACCTTCAGCAACAAAACCTAATAAACCACCATAATTCTTTAAAATAATTTTTACAGATTAGCTGATGATGTCAGTGCTTATACAAGATCTGCAGATCTTGTTTCAGGTATGAACGTGCATGGGAGAGCAGAAACCCTCATGGCCAATGTCCTGCCCCTTCTGGCTATGCCGTGGTGTGCTGGAATGGGGTGATAACCAACTGTCAGCCATCTCCCAGCCTGTTGGGCTATTGCTCTCTCACCTTCAAGTGTGCTCAGTAAAGGACACAAATTTAAACAAGATCTAGTATAGCAAGTCTTACAACAGTTTTGTGATTGAAAAATTCTGCACTAAGTAAATCATGACCTGAAGATGGTGGTATCCGAAATGTGTTGTTTATCACACACAGAAGATCTTTGCCTTCATACCTATATTAGGTAAGGGGGCGACTTTTTGCCAGCATAGTGCCTGCAAAAGGTCTGCTATAGATTTGTAGTTATTCTCTCAAGACTTTTATAAATGCGCAATACATTTCTCTAGAGTTGTTCATATAGGTAAAAGGATATTTCTGCTACTACAATACACAATTTTTGAGCCACTTGATGTCCATCACAATGCTTATCTTCATAGCACGCTTTTGCATATATGTACATATTGCATCTTACCGTCTCTGAAAAATGGCCCATCGATGGACTACTCTAGGGTAAATTTTAGTGTTTCCCTTCTTGGACACAAGCAGCTAGTCAAATTGGTAGTAGTCACACACACATCACAAGAGGGAACCCAAGTGGTCCCCATGATAGTTCTTATTTGAATGACGTAATTAAAAAAAATCTAGCAGAATAATCAAGACTTCACCTTCTCTTGTGAGAATCCTTCCCCAACAATGTTCCACCATGCTCCTGGCTCACAGGACAATCCCAGTGACATCCTGGAAATAACCTCAGGGTGGGTTTGAAGCCTGAAGGGTGGGGTGAGCTTGTGGGACAAGGCCCTTAGGAACAGGGATCTCATCAGGCATGACTGGACAAGGAGCTGATTCATTATTTTCATCATTTCTCCTCATTTCCCTGTCTCTGGTTATGACTGCTACCTAGTTAGGGGAAGGGAAAAGGGGAGGGCTTGTATAAAATACTAGATCATTCATTGGTTTATGCTAGGTTTATATTTACTTGATCTAAGCTATTACTGGGCACCCCCTGGACCAGAAAAGTGTTTTATTTTGTGTCTGCCGGAGACTGACCATGACTAGAGAGAGAACACAGATCTGGTGGCTGGAGGTTCTGTTACCTGGTCAGTATATCCTGCTCATAGGTGCAGTTAAAATGACTATCAAGCAGCTTTGAATTCTGAAGGAGAGATGCCTTGGAGATCAGGCTGGAGGGACCATCAGCCCTGGGGCTATGCCTCCTCTGAGCATGGGGTGCAGTCTCTTTCCTGCACTCTCCTCAGGGAGAAGGCTTGGCACCTTCTCCTGCTCTTGGCATGTATTTGTTATAGCTGTGGGTTTGGGTCTTTTTCTTCAGATCATAAGTTTGTTGCCAGGGAAATGGGAAGGTGTTTGGTGATCTATAGACCATGGCCTACAGACTCGGTGTTTGGTGGACACTTCAAAACCCGCCATCTATTCCACTGCTGCCTGTGACTATGAGACACTGTTAGAGACTGTGCAGAATGGGTAGGTAAATCTGTACTGCCAAGTAAAGAAAGCCAGAAGAATAATTCAGCATTGAGCTTTAAGCAGGTGAAGATGTGAAGGAAAGTCAGTCTGCACCATTTGGTCTCAAAGACAGAAATGGTCCTGATCTCTTTTATTTAGAAATTACATAGATTATATAGCAATGGCTAACAAGATGAGACTCCACGAGTCAAGTGATCTTTTCCAGTCTTGTATTACTTTCACTATGAAAGTCAAAGGGAAAAAAATGAGAAACTGAGAAGCAACTCAAACTTCACAGGCACAAAAAGATTCTTCAACTCAGATGTGATTCATATTTGGGAGAAGCCTCAAAATTAGAAGGCCAAAATTAGAACCTCAATACAGCTTTATGGGATGTAGCAAGTACATGAAATGAACAGAGGAATGAACTCAGGAAATGTAGGTAATGTACGTCAATTAGTTTTTAAAGAAAATTATATTCTTTGTTATTAGCATCATTTGAGCTCTGCCTGCCTCCTTCTATGACCAATATCCCACAACAAACACATAGTTCTGGTAAGTTCACAAATATCCTTTGGCTTTAGCAAATGAACAGCCATTTCCAGAAGCTGTGGTTCTGGTCTCATAAGGATAGCTAAACTATGCTATGATTATTAAAGCACAGTATTACTAATTGACTAAAACAGCTTTGCTTTAAGTGATGTGTGTCAAATGATGCTTATCTGACCACACTGTTGTTCTTGGTGATCCTGCCTGTGTTACCATTGGTTGTGTTTCCAGGCTCTGTAAAAAAGCTTTTGATTTTCCCCTTTAGAAATTAATGCCATTGCCCAATGTGCATGAGTTGCAAGGGAAGCATGTTTATACTAATTCTAAAAATTTCGATTGAGGAACAAGTTTTCTGAGCTGCAGCTTGATCTTTTTTTAGACACACAAATACACGCAGGGTTTTGTGCAAACTACCAAGTTGTTATATCATTGTGTCAGCATTCTGGTGACAAAGAGGGAGGTACATGATCATGCCATCACATCCACGTGCAGAATTCATCCATTCAGTGCTTGCTTGAGAAAAGCCAGGTTTCTACTGAGAGTCTAAAAAGAGCTAGACCAGACCGTAGTCACCTATAGACTGCCCATTAGCTTGCAATTTTGCCAAGTCTTAACAATGAATTAAAAGATTGACCACATAAGTGTCAAAAATAAATGTCAGTGGAAAATAAAAAGAGGTATGTGCCAACACATCGTTATCTAGTTGGGAATTCTATACTGAGGGGAACCACGACTTTCATCCTAAATGGAAGTGGAGGCCTATGGTAGCTTCACACCAGCCTTGGACACATTGGGAAGAGGGTGTTTAAAGGCCTGTCTGATGACTAATAGCCACAGCATACTTCCAAATCTGCTGCCATGAACAGCATGGCCCCAGGTTGCCATCTGTCCTACCCTAGCTCCGTCTGCAGCAAACACCTCCACCCTGAAGCAATGCCAGGGAGGCAACCTCCCTGCAGGGGAAGGCAAATTTCCCCAGTTCCTGCACCCTGCATATCACCCTTTGGCAAACCACAAAGTTTCTATTTTCTGTCTGCTCCGGGCTGGAACTTGTGTTTCTTGCCTGGAGGAGGAGGGAGGGTGAAGTGGATGTTTGGATCTCACTCCCCCCTTCTGCACAGCACAGGAGGCACACCATCAGTAATATAAATGATCAGTATTTATACCATACACAGGCTTTTCATTAAAGCCTAAGCAAATGCCAGTGCTAACTGGCTATGGACTTTTAAAATCCTGAAATAGTGACTTTTAGGAAAGTCCTCAAAACACTTTGCCCACCAGACCTGCCCGTGAAGGAGCAAGGCTGGTGTACGTGGGTGGCACAGCTGCGTTCACTGTATGTACCACCACAGGAACAAGGATTTCTGATTGCCAAAAATATGTACAACTGCTCTTTCACAGAAGAACAAGACCATTTATCCAAATTTGAAATTTACCCACACCTTAGTCCACAGACAAGCTGAATCAGGCCTCAACAGCTTCAACATCTAGACATCCAAAACCCACTTGCTTTCAGTGGCACCTAGCTCCCCTTTCACTGCTGAAAATCCCAGCCAGCCCAGAGGTTACATTAAACCTCTGGTCATATTTGATTGCACTGCCATCACTTGGGCACATGAACACTGGGAGGGTGGTGTATACAGAGGGAGCCTTATAGCAATAACCACACAAGCATGCAAACCCTGACTGCTCCCTGTGGACAACAGAGCATTCACAAGACCCTTCTAGAAGAGCACTCATTTTTGTGGTGATGCTGAAAGTATCTTTTTTCAGCCTCTGATCATGTGGAGGGTGTTGCACACTCCATGCCTGTCCCCAGGCTGGTTTACTTCCATGGTGGTCATACACAGTGCATCTTGCAAGGTGCTTTGAAATCCTTTTGGTGGAGGTATGCTCTTGCATACGTATTTGCATACACATATGCCTATGGCATTATATATAACGGTATTACAAATGGTATTTTTCATATTCTAAGGCTTTCCCCTAAAGTTTATGTTATATGTAGCCTGAGCCACATACATTCCTGCTGTAAGTTGCCAGCAGAGATTATTGACTTTGCTAAGCAGCAAGCAGACTCAAGAAGAATAGACTGAACTCTGATTTTTAAAGGACCAAATGATCTGTGTGTAGCAGTGCTGCATGTGGGCTCCCTCCTTCCAGCCTCCATTTTGCTGGAGCTCATCTCCTGTGTGGACCTGGTTCAATTCATACTGTCAGTAACATCACCATCCCTTCCCTCCCACCTCAGCCATAGGATGTACATATGTGACATGCATGAGGAGAGGCAGACAACACAGCAGATATACTTATCATATTTGTGTTGTGGTTTTAGGGTCTTAATTTTCTATTTGGTATGAATGGAAAGATCCTGGACAGCCCAGGAAAGGAGTGAAGACAATGTAAAGTCACATTATCTTAATTTACCTCATTCTTTCTGCACTCACCATGAGCTGAAGGAGTAGCTTCTCAGAAAACAGAGCTACAGGGAACATGTCCAGCTAAACTGTTATGTGAAGTTAAATTACTTGTCTTTTGTCACTGTGTCATATTTTCAATGGTTCTGAGGCAGAAAACAAAGCAATGATCAGAGTGAGGCCATTTGTCTGAATAACTGTTCACCGGTGACAACAGCATTTGTCACAACTGACCACAATGCTCTGCCCATTGCAGAAGAACCTGCTAGGGCTGGTGGCTGGGCCTGGGCAACAACACTTAGGTCTGCTCATCTGAAAGAAAAAAGAAAAGGAAAAGGATAAAGGAGGAATGGAAAAGGGAAAAGGAAAAGGAAGAAGAAAAAGAAAACAAAGAAGAAAAAGAAAAAAAGAAAAATGAAAAGAAGAAGAAAGGCAAAAGGAAAGGAAAGAAGAAGGGAATGAAAAAAAATGAAAAAAAAGAGGAACTGAGCCAGTGCTGAGCTTCCAGCTGGCACTAATCTAAGTCAAACATGCCACATTGCAACTTCTTTTTCAGCATGCTGTGGTTCAAGTGCCGCATTTGTTTCTGCTTGTACAAACTGTGGTACAGAATCAGACACTCTTTTCTGTGACACATTGAAAAACCAACCAAAAATTCAGTATCAAATAGGAATAGCTTATTAAAATCCCTTCCGAAGTGCAAGGGCATGGGGATGTTTTGTGGGACTGACTGTGGACCTGCCCTGGAAGCAGGACATCGGGAGCAGCACGCCACTGTAGCCTGACCCTGCCTTTTGCCACCGCTGGCAGAGGTGAAGGCTTGTGGTGAAGCAAGAGCATTACTTACCCCTCATCAGTGGGTTTGATAGAGACGTTGCAGATGCCTGGCCTCCATCTCCTTGCAATTTGCTGGCGCTTTGATTTGTTCCCTCATCATCCATCTCAGCCCCGTCTGTCCAATTTCTGTTTTTTCACTTCGCGGTCGGTCTCGAGAGTTCAAATTCCATTGTCCCGGTGAGCCCCCAGCAGTGGGAGTGATCTATTAAGCAGACTCTGCACGCACGAGTCAAACAGACCTTGCAGCAGACTGGGATGTGGTGCCAGCAGCACTTTGTGCAGAAACTCGAGTACCTGGGTTGCGATTTAACAAAACAGCTCTCTGACTGCCCTGGTAGGCAGCCAGTGATCCGGCGAAGCGAGAGATGTGCCTGATGTCACATCCTCTCCAACACGGCACCCAATCGGGGCGCCCACAGTCCGTTTTTATCAGGAAGGAAATTCTTAGTTTGCCAAAAAAACAAGACAGAAAGAGCCAGTTCAACTAGTTGAGCAAACTCTGCCTGCAGGGGATTTGCGAAGAAAACCTGCAGATACAAGCGCACAAGCACATCTGCACCACTCCCAAGCAAGTTGTTTGCAGGCAACTTTGCCGCCTGCCTCTCTGGATGCTGTACACTGTGCAAAACCACCCCTCTTATTTGCCAAGCCCTGACTGTATGCAAGAAATGGAGAGCTGAACGCCTGCTGCACAGCAGTGATTGCCGCATACCCTACAGATATTGAAAACACATGTCTGGGGAGCTGCACTTCCCACTGGACGCCCTGTGTTGTCTGCATGGCATGGAAATCGCAGCACTGCATGGGCTCATTTCCTTTCCCCCCAGTTCAATCGATTTCACTGAGTCACGGTCACGCCAGGAGTTTTGTATCTGAGCAGTGCCCTTTTATTTTTAAGCTATTTCTCGGTCTAAAACAAATGTCGCGAACCTACCAGCGAACAAATGGAAACATTTTTTCAGGAGGACCTCCACCTCATTTCTCTGGGTCTGTTTGCAAAAGATATGTTCTCATGGATCATCTCCATTGCACTTCTTTCCTTCCCAAATTAGTGTAATATACAAGCGCAAAATCCTTTTTCTGTCCCTGAATATTTGCCCATTTGTGTACCAAGTGCAAGTAGGCAGAACTTCCATGCAAAAGTCTACACCATGGAAATAAAAATTAAGTTGTTTTTTTTTTTCAATTTGTCTGCTAGAGAAGAATTTGAATTTTTGTATTTGGAGATACGAAGTTGCTAATCCTGGGCTAATTCTGATCCTAACTCAGCTGAGCCTAACCAACTTGGTTTTATTATTATTCCTATCTAAAACATATGCAAGTGATCTGGAATCATATTTAGGGTTTCTTTCTCCATATCTTTAAAAATAATCAGTTATGTGAAAAGATAAAACCGGCAGCGTAACATCATCCACAAACCCCGTCAGCAGGGAATCTGTGAAGGTAACCTGGGCATGCGTTGATGCGCAACTGCTGATGAAATACAGATAAGGACAGGGCCAGCCTCTACCAGGGCTCCCCCTGCTGAATGCATCTTGGCTCCTGGGTTTGGCCCCACATGCGGGATGCAAGCTGACACTTTGGTCTGACTGGAAATTACATTTGTGTCTTAGCCATTGAAATTTCCACATTAAAAATGTTCTGGGAAAAAATGTGTAAATGGAGAAAGCGGCATAAATACTGGTTTTGATTATTAACATGTAAAATGAGGAATGGAAAAAAACAATTTTTCCCCTTTAGTATTGTGTGAGTTTAGTGGCTAGGTTGCTACACCTTATGTATGATTGTATCTTTAGCAGTATTAACAAACATGTCAGCAATTCCACCACCAAAAGAAATCAGCATATGCATCCAAATATGCAATGATAAGAGTTATAAGTGAAGAAGCATTAGCTAAGAGCTTTAAATTCAACCACAGTCAGAAGGAGCCTACAAGACAGAAATCTCTTAGTCCCTAGTCACCCACAGACAGGAAGACTTTGGCCATTTGATCCTTTGAGCAAGATACCTGCTGACTGATAGGGTCATCATTGGACTAGTCTGTTATTGGTTGCATATATTTTGGTGATGTTGTGTTACATAAAACTCTACCTTGACAGATGAGCTGTAGATTGGTCTTCCTGGAAGCTAGTAAGGTTGCACAGGGCACCTAATGGGGCCAATGAGCCTGTAGCCCTCCCCATGGGGGTGGACATCTTTGCGCTCCATCACCCTTTCTGAAAGTGGGGCCTCTGAGATCCCCACAGCAGGTTGGTAGCCCACAGGCATACTTTACCTTGAGATGTTGGTGTCCTGGTCCACATGTACTTGTATCTCATGGAGTAAATTGACACAGGGTTCACAAAAGGAGTTTCTGGCTTGATCACACATCTTCTGCCAGCACCAGAGAGGCAGAGACCAGCCACAACAAGCGCAGGATCCAGTTGCCACATCTGTTCCTCTGAACTGGGGCTCCTGTCAGGGCTACAGGACCACAGTCTGTAATTTTACTCTTTGGGCATGATTTCTCCTTTGAGTCATGGTATACTCCCAAATAACTAGACACCTGTCCCCTGGGCTGGTCCTGAAGTCTTTGCTTAGAGCGTCTTCATTTCCTGTGATGATTCCCCCATCTTTGTTCCAACCTTGAGATGTCTTATGTTACAAAACCCTACAGTCTGCTAACAAACTCGAGAAAAGTGACCCTTACCTGAAATGTAGCCATCCCATTTTTTTGGTGCAAGCAGAATTTCTTCAGCTGTTAATAGTCTTAGCAACAATTCTACCCAGAATGAGGCACTCAGCTGGCTCTGGCTCTTTCTGGTAAGAGTATGAGGTAAGAAGGCAGCACAGCTAATTACTTCAAATCTGCAAAAAATTCATGGCAGATGGGAGGGTGATAAAAAGCTCATGAGATGGAGGTATCTAATTAAGGGTCTCCTCTGCTCTGGTGCTTCTCTTCCCCGGTTTCACTGGGGTTAGATGTTCACTGCTCATCTAGCACGTTGCATTTGAATAAATTCTTCTACCCACACTCATGGGCTGCTTTCCAGACCTTGCTGGATCTTACTTCTAGTAATTTCCTTTACATGATGTCTTTCCACATTTCTGCCTGTGATGGGAACAGCCAGCATGCTCCAGCTGTTCTCACAACCGTGGCCTCCCAGTACTTCCCCATGGGAAAGTTACCAACACCTTGTCACTACTGCAAAATGCAATTTGTGGGCTAGCACAAAAATTAGCCTGTGATCCTTTAAACACTTGTCCTGAACTTGGGCTTCTGTTGGCTTCCAAAAATGACCTGCAGAAAGCTACATTGCCAGCTCTACTGCTTGGGCAATAAGGGCAGAGAGAGAAAATGTCCCTGGATTTTGCATCTGGTTCTGTTCCCTCCAGCATCCTGCTGGCATAGCAGGTACTCTCATTTTCTTTTGGCAAAGGTTATTAGCAAATTACTAAGGTGGGTGAAATTGCTGAAAATCTGTAGTCTCTCCCAAAAAACACACTTGTCTCCCTGCTGCACTCCTGGAAGATGTCATGCAGTGCTGTGGAGAAGAGGGCTTGTGGAATAGCCCAAGTCAAGCCCATAGGATCTGAACTGTTCCCAGTGTTATCTTCATCCCTAAGAAATCCACATACCTGGTATCAGACAGATTAGGTGCTCATATCAGGAGCTATCCATATTTTCTGTCTTGAAAATGCAAAGTTGGGACTACAATAAGCAGCCATCTACAACAGCAGCATGCCTTGGTAGATGTTTCCTTTGCTATCCTCAAGCACAGCTTGGCTTTTGTTTTGCATGAGCTGGAAATCCTCTGAAACAGCTGACGGATGCCTATTCACAATGCTGATACTGTAGAAATAAGTTTCCCTTCCTAAAGGATTATGATCTGAGCACAGTGACAACTATACAAGCTGGTCCTAGTTACCACCCATCCAGCTTGGCCACTTACCTGAATAACTGATGTTGTGGCAGAAGGGAAACCAGCCCAGGAAACCAATGTACAGAGTTCAAAGCTTACCTGAAGCTGAATCATAAAGACCAAAGTGTGTGGCAGGACTGCCTGGTCCTCTCCTCCCAGCTGTGGGGACATACTTGGTGCATGGCAGGCTCCAACCAACCTCTCCCAAGGCTACACCTAACCTGACATGTGGGCCACTCTACATCAGGTGCTAGGATCATCCCCCATGTCCCAGACCAGGAATGACAGAGCCTCCTCAGGACCCTGACTGCCCTGTGGCTGGTGGTGGGAAGGGAAAGGCCTGCACCCAGCTTTCACCCTGGCAGGTATGCAGGGAGGTAGTGGGGGCCAGACACACATGCTCTTGCATTCTCCAAGCCTGCACACCCCCTCAGACTGCTTGGAGGGGCCAGTTCTCCGTGCACCAACCCTCTTCCAAGCAGACCTGGAAGCTGCCGACCACAAAACAAGAGTTCTCCATCTTGAACAAGTGAGCATGTTGCGCCCAGATATTATTTTTGCATCACCTCTCCTTATGACAGAATTGGGGCAGGCATCTGAAGATCTGGAGCAACCCCCTCACTCAGTTTACCATTTCTTCTGATGACAAAGTTTGCTAGAGATTTATACTGGCAAGGAGAATTGTCTGTTAAAATGTCCCAAGGATGAGCTTTTTAGTTGCTATGCCCAAGACACATCCAAAAAAGGAAGGAAAGAAAAAAAAAAGAAACAAAATCCCTAACAAGTGATTTCACGGTTATATTTTTTCCCAAGTTGCTGCAAGCATGAAAAGCCTAGGTATTTCTCATCTGTTTACAATGGGTGAGTAGCAGAAATTTTCTCCACAGAATGAGTCATTTCAGCTCAAAGACTTTAATAAATATCAAATGAGCTGGGGTCCCCCAGGACACCTGGTAGAGTAGCTGTGGTGCCTTGCTACCGTGGCTGCCCACAGTGGGTGTGAGGGGAGCACTTCAGGGGCAGAACTGGAAACCACTTCTAGCAAAAAAGCAGTGTCAGGCTCTGGGTGAAATTTCTTGCCCTCTCTACACCAACAGCTTGTGGGAACCTGCTTGTGGAAACAAGCTGGCATTACTTGTTAACATCATTTTAGAGGAAAGTTTTCACTGAAGTCTCAGAAAACCCCAGACCCAAAAAATCTGTTCCTCAGCCATTGCAGTTATTCAGGATGCCTTGTTTCATATATATGCCTTGCTGTAAATCTGTAGTGACCCTGAAAGCACAAGTAGCAAGCCAAAATTATCTCACTCATTAACTAGGAGGCATTCTGGGATATCTGGGGATGAGTGTTCTTCGACAGGTACTCAGTGCTGAAAGGCACAGAGCTCCTGGGCCAAAGCCAAAATACCTTTATATACATCTCAGGCTATGGGCAGCAGGAACTCACCTTCTGAAACTATTAAAAGCAAGCATCTCTGCAGGATAATGACATACAAATTATAAACAAAGGATGTGCCTCTGGGCCAGTGTCCTTAAAAATATTTCAGTTTACATTGTGATGGAGACAACATGAAAAGGTGTCCTGGGTTTAGTTGGGATAGAGTTAATTTTCACAGAAACCTGGGAGGGGGCACAGCCGGGACACCTGATCTGAGCTAGCCAAGGAGCTATTCCATACCATGTGACATCATGCTCAGTATAGATATGGGGAGTGAGGGAGGGGGGAGCTCTGTGCTCTGGGTGGGGGAAG